>VZRN01002709.1:905824-933942 GCA_013397935.1 Dasyornis broadbenti | reverse complement strand
GGGGGGGAGTGATGGGGAATTCTGTCTAAGACTAACAACACTTTCAAATGGGAGAACTCTGATTTCATTTTCTCCTCCCTCCCTTACAATCTTGTTCTTCCCTAAAAGAAGGCCTAGTTGTATTCTCCTTACTCCCTCACTTTCAGCGTGTCAAAGGCTCGAAACAATGCATGTTTTTGTTTCCTTCTTTAAATGATCAGCTAACCAAAGGTCTGTTACATGTATTGCTGAGTTGCATCTCTGAGGTACAGCACATCTATCGTTTAGGCGAGTATTTGCAAGATCTGAAATGTATTTACTTATTCATTAAGAACCAACAAGGGGTTCCATAGAATAAGCACATGCTGTACTATTTGGAGTATTTTTAGATAATATTCTGAAAGAAAATTATAGAAATGTCAGAATATGAGGTTGCAACTAACTCCTTTCTATATCCGGAAATAATTTTTAAGAGTTTAGAGCACTTTTAGGACATGCAATAAAATATTCCACAAGCAAGAAACCAGTAAGGAGTGAAAATGGCTTTGAAACCTGAGCTGGTTGGTAGCCTGGCAGCTGGAAAGCCATTTAATTGCCAAGGTCAGGGCTCCCCTGAGCAGTGGGATCCAGGGACAGCCAAGTTGCAGTGCCTCCTGTTCTGCTGCCCCAGCACCAAGCAGGGGAAGGAGAGGTGGCTTGAGGAAAGAGACATTGCCACTATGTTTGATTTATTCCTGATTTTCAGAAGAACATTTTAAGGAATAAACATGGACAGTCACATAAAAATAGAGTAAAACTGTCAAAGTCACAAATCAGCATCGCTTCACCACAGGATCATTAACATCATTCTTTGGGCTGACCCCGTATCTTTGGAAAAAATCTGTAATTTTATTTTTGGTGGGTTTCTGTTACATGTAATTTAAACAGCAGGCTTATCTGAGATTTAGAGAAGATGGGGTTCACTTTAAATGCATAAATTATGTTAGATGTGTCAACTGCCATTTCTACCTTTAAAAAACCTTCCTTCAGTCTTTGCCATCTGTACCCCCTTTCCACTGCCTGGAGACCTGCTGCTCCTCTTATCTCTTTGCACGCCTGTGTTGTGCCTGATAAAAGATTCTGCTTTGTGAAGTGCAGATTAGTTCACTGCTTGCATTAATAGAAGCCATCACTGCTAACTACATTCTAAAATAACCTTTCCCAGAAAAATCAGCTAGGGAAAATACTTCTATACACATCACATGAATATTATGCTTTAGAATGTATTTTAAAAAATAGACTAAACCTCACTAAATTATATTACATATTCAAAACTGAAATAGCAGAGCTAGATACATATTAAAAAGAGTAAATAAACCATTCTGAATAAAAACAACCAAAAAAAGTGTGGTTACATTTGAAAAGACTCTGTGCCAACAGAAGCATCGGAATAAAATCCTCAAAAGCAGCTATTTGATTGCTATGAGCAACAACCCTTTTTTGTACTAGAATCTCCCCAGAATTTCCCTCATAGTTCCATCACTGCAGAATGAACTCTGGGAGATTTCTCTGTGAGTGGAAAAAAAAATCGGCTAATTAGAAACTGTAACATCTTTCAAAACCCTTTATCAAATCTCATAGTTAAATCTAATTAAAATTTCCATTCAAAGCCAATTCTTCAGTAAGGGGACAACAGGCAGACAGTGTGACTTTTACTAGGAGACTGCAATTTTAAAATTCAAACTACTATTGACTCTGGGAGATGAAGTGACAGTAACGGGAAATGGCAAATGGGAAAATGAGATCACATTATCCAGAAGAGTAAGGAGAGGGGAGATATAGTCCATTTGCACTGCACAGCCATTGATGATGGGAGTCTGTGCATCTTCGGGTGTTACTTCAAAGAGTAAGAACATTTTAGTAATTAAGGGCTCTGTCTTAGACACCAAGTTGAAAGGGACTCAGTTTTCATCTCCACATTAGACTTCCTTTATATTCTTGACCAAGTCTTGTGCCTATTAATAATCTTCAGATGCACAGAGGTAGAGCTTTTCAAAAAAAGAGCAAGCAATTTTATACAAATGTATGTGAAATAGCAAAGGAAGATGGATCTTGATAAAGTTTTTATTATCTCTTTGATAGGCCCATTAATTTTTATAGTACTGCTAACTGGGAAACTGTAGCGGAGAAACCAAGGCAAAAGTACCACAAATTGAACTCTTTTCACAGAGATGGGAGGAAAATTGAGCAGTGGGAAGCCAGAATTATATTTGTATTATACATTATCCCACAGTTATAAACAACTTCAGTTCAGGTCCTTCAGTAGGATCACTCAGAGGCAAAGGTACTTATTCAAAGTGTTACTTCAGTAAAAATTTCTGCACAATTAAATTTGAATGAATCTCATAGCTGCAGATCAAAGCATTCATGCTGCTTTAGCTTTGGTCCTAGGCTGCATTATTATACTATGCAAACAAATTTTTGTCACTATTACAACATTTCACTGCAAAGACACTGTAATTCACATCAGTTTGGTATCCTCAAGCAGCCACTGCAGCTGGGAAACCATTACTTAATTTAAAAAACCCACAAGTTCACAAAGCAAGCCAATTAGTGTCAGCAAATTTTAATCTCAGCATATGTCATATTAAGCAGAATACCCCTCCCCTTCTCCATCAACCTATTAACAAAAGAATGTCTCTAACTGCTTTCATTATATGGTCATTATGTTTCAGGTCAAGGCAACAGGATATGTGCTTTGGGAAGATGGACTGCAGGCAGGCAGAAAATGAGACAAGAAAATGTTCTCAGGTACTTGTTCGCATGTCTGCCTAAGCAGGACCTGAATCATTCCAAATAGCTATAGATATGTATGGTATGGTTTTCCATGTCTTTTCATTTCAGCAAAAGTGAAATGTTAATAAGAAGTCGTTTATGGTGAAACACTTCTTTCTCTCTTAAAAAGAAACCAAACCAAAATAACCAACCAACCAAAAAAATACACAGCAATTTTGAGGTGAATGAAAACCAAGCACGCATTTTGAAGCAAGTTCAGTTTTATAGTCCTGTGTCTCAAGAAATAGTACACTGCTTAACCTACTATTGATTTGTCTGGGGCAAATGACAGAAAACATTACACCTTCTGAATTGCAGGCCTCTAAGAATCTACAATATCTGAAAAGTGGCAAATTGATGTATTTCAGAGATGTGCTCTGTCACCTGCACGTCCTGAGCATCAGCTTCCGCCTGCTGCCTTATCCTAAAGAAAATAGTGCATTGGGATAAGAAAGTATAGGCAAGGGATAAGCTGCAAGAGGATATCATCATCCTGCTTCTTTCACAGGGTTTGTAGAAGTAGTAGCTGCTGCCTTTTCGTGGCTCTCTTGTCTATGTATTTGCCTCAGGGCACTTCTATTGCTGTACACTTATCAAATCCGTACCTGTAAGATTTTAAAGGCCTTAGTATTATTTCACAGTCATTCTTCAACAGCATTTTCTCATTCTTCAACATTGTTTTCACACCTCCGCTGAAATTTGTCCAAACAGCTGAGCACAAAATGTACCCAAGGACAGAAAAACCCCAAGTACACAATAATTTCCTTCAAATGTCTCCAGTGCTTTACAGGAACTTCAAAGTTAGAGAAAACTATAAAGCAGCAATACATAATCTGAAATTACAATATACATAGGAAGGGGCCTTAAGTAATTTCTATTGCACTGTTTTTCTACAACAATGCTTCATTTTAATGTATTGAATCGTGCATGGAGTTCTTATAAGACCATTCTCCATAGTATTATTTCACAAATGAAAGAAATGCATATTCATCCATTGGTTAAGAGGCCTAAAGTCCTCCCAAGAGCGTCACAAAAGGAACATAATGTTCCAAGAGCTGGATCACTGGTTGAGCTGACGGATGTGAAAACTCTTGTAGCTAGATAGTAAGCTATTGGCTGCAGTTCTAAGAGTGAATAAATTATTTTAAGCTTGGTAGTAATTTATGCTCACACAATGAGTAAGGGTACCATCTGTTCAAGTACAGACAATACAAAATTCTTTTAATTTGATATTAAATTGCTCACATTTGACATAGCTGTGTCACTGGTGAAAAGTCCTCATATTGAAGTCCTACAGAAGCAGAAACTTACCTTTTATGAAAAATGGGCAAGAAATCACCTAGGCCTATAAAAGGTAGATGGCAACATAATAAATAATTTTGGAGTAATTTATGGGGGAAAATTTGAACTCTTAAAGGGGGAAAAATGAAAAAGAAGGAAAGAAGGAGGTTAAAGTACTTGGGAGTTTGGAACAGTTTCAGGTTATTTCACTCGTTCTCCAGTAATGTTAAAATTTAGAATAAGCAGGGTATTCTGCACCAGGAAATACAGGTACTCTCTATGCTCAACTTACTTCTTTTCCATGTTTCTAATAAAACCCTTAACTAACTCCTCAAGTTCTCATTCACCTCCCTAGAGATCTTACAGTCATACCTCCAAAGTAATTTAAACAGTTTAAGGCAATGGACGTGATGTGCATACAGAAGCTGAAAATTTGAGTAGAATCTGGTTTTAAAATATTTTTTTATTTTATAGCCTATCTATGATATTATCTAACAGTACTTAATTTGTGCCGCCTTCTAGAGAAAGTGGGATCATTTCCTATACTCCATAAACATTTTTACTAATTCCTACTGGAGAAAGGTAGAAATTCAGTTTTAATGATGTTATTGTATCAGACAAAAGAAATTATTAGTATAATAAGAACTGAGAAGAAGGACCTGAAGTAGATTTGAAGGGCTATATCATACTTCTTCCTCTTCTCTCTCACAAGGAGGATGGGGAATCTACGCATTCCTCCTCCCTGTGCTGGTAGTTTGCCAAGTCAGAGGAAATTAGTTGAGTCTACTACAGTTTACTATTCATATTACAAAGTACAAGTCAGAATAGCTGCAGTGGATAGTCAAACACAGAACAGTGAGGTTTTTCATGGCCAAGGAAGTTCATGGTTCAGCTCCAAAGTAAAAGCCAACAGACTCTCTTGCAAAGGAGAACATAAAGACACTGATACAAGGTCAATCACAATAAACACCAGTATTAGCACTTCAGTTGCCTTTGCCTTTTCTTTTCCTTTTTTTTTTTGGTTCCTATTGGGTGGTGGGTAGGTAGTAGAGGAAAATAAAATTCTCTGAATTCATATGCAGGATATTAATAAATCTTTTCTAACACCTTCTCCTACATGTAAGAGCCAGCATGAGAAGAGGCCTAACATGCTTCGTAGATACAATAATAAATGGACATCAAAGTCTTATATCTCTAGTTGATTGCTGGACAATATGTAAAATAGGAGACTAAGAACTAAGAACTTTTAAGGTTTTCACTTGAAAAACCAAGTTTTTAAAATTATTATTATTACTGTTAATGGACAAGGATGTACTGCTTCAATGGTGTGGTCACACCAGAGGTGTGAGAATATGATCTTTGTAGTGGTAGCCTCAGTGCCTAAAAGAAAAGAGAAATTGCATTCACTGAGGTCATAGAAAACATTACAGAAATTAGACACAATTTAATTAGAATTTGTAAAAGAAGATTACTTCCTTGGATACAGAAACATATGTTATATTTAAGAAGGCACATGGAAAGGGCCATGCTAATTGCAGGCCTGAATGACAGGCAAAGAAGTGTTCTTGTCTATAGTGGCTGAGAAAGGAAGTAACAGGAGTACAGGGTATAAAGACTTCTGGTTTAGAGGTGTGTTGCTCAGATATTTCTGTTTTAGGAATACCGGAAGAACATCTAAAATCCTGAACAAAGGCAATGTCTGGAAGAGAGGTGCAAGTATCAATCATCCAGCAACTAAATATGAGATTACTAAGACAAAGCACGAGGAGGCAAACAATACAGAACAACGGACATAGTTGTATAGACTTCTACAGAAAAAGAAAGACTCCTTGGGAAGACATCTTGAAAAAATATTCAGGACCACAGATAACAATACAGCCATAACAGACTGACAGCAGAGAGAACGATTTCAAGAAGAAAATCACGCTGGCAGTGTCAAAGACCATTGAGAACAGAGCAATGGTTTTGATCTTTGACCACCAGAATGAAAAGTCTCAAATCAAAAAGCAGTTCTAAAGCAGTGTCATCTGAAGACTGCAGTTTGGTCTCACACCTCAAAGAAGAGAGGAATAGACCTGGGTTGGAAGGGACCTTAAAGATCCCCTTGTTCCAACCCCACTGCCATTGGCAAGGACACCTTCAACTAGAATAGGCTGCTCAAAACCCCATCATACAAAAAATAAACTGATGTGAAAAAGTGTTTTGACAGATTAAGTTAGGTACTTTTTTTGGCAATGCTACTTTTAATCTAAGATTTCCATGCATAGTTCCCTTTTTGGTTAGTAGCTTAATATCTTATATTAGGAATTATGTTACAATTTGGAATTTTTCTCCCTCTCTTTTTTAGGATTTTGACCAGACTTAAAATATCTCTGCTGAAGGTTGGTGGAAGCACTACAGTTCAGGGAAAAACAGGACAATATTTCTGCACAAGCCGGATACGATCACGAAGAAATTTCACCTACAGTAAGTGTGACATCATTAATATTCTAAGTGCTTTGTGAATAATCACACAACTACTACCATGCCCATTGTTTAACAGCCTCAGAGCGTAGAGCTACTCCGCTGTGACACGAGTGGGTTCTCAGAGTCCCAGTTTGGCCAGGCCTCCTGCACCCGCTGTGCTGCTCCAGTACTGAGGTACAGCCGTACACAGAGGTGCACAGACCTGTGTGCTTCCAGAAACTTCCTGCTAGGACTCCTCCCAGCCCTGAGTGAGGCTGAGCTGAAGCTGTTTCAGTGTGTAGGTGCTGCCTTGCCTGACTGGAAGAGACTGAGCAGTGACAGTTTGTAGTCACAGCCACTGTTTCAGGATCTGCAGGTGTGTTTGAACAAGTTTGAGGTGACTTGCCCCAAGACTACATGGCTGAGGTGGAAATCCTCGCTAAGGACCAGGAAACTTTTCCAATGTGTTTGTTAGCTCTGTTGAACCCTTCATCTCTGCAGGGGGAAAAAAAAAAAAAAAAAAAGCTTTTTTTTTTTTCTTTTTCCTCCATTGCTAGTCTTGCAAAGAGATAGAACTCCTCAAAAATGGTGAAACTGGGCTACAGAGGCATTATGTAGGACATCTACATGTACAGCAAAATACTGTTACTCCTCTCTCTTATCACTCACTACACACAACTTGATGTTAACTCTGAACTTTCTACAACAAAATAGCTGAAATTATTGCAGCACAAAGCAAGGAAAGGAAAGTTCTCTGAATTTCATTGTCTGTTTTTTCTATCTGCAAATTTTGTAATACTGGTCTCCCTTATGTTCTTCTACAATTGCTGCCATGGTCGTGCAACTAAAGAGTTTTTAAGCAACTAAAATAAGATATTGAAGTCTTCTAAAAATTTTAGAAGAAGTGGTTTGAGTTTAGACATGAAAGAATTTCTAGTGCTGTGTTAAAAACTGAATTTTTTCAACAGTTAATTCTATTCAATTATTTTGCTTTAAGATATGCAGTCTTTTGTAACACACTCAGTAAATTATCTGCTCAGTTATTAGAAGTCTGTGAAAGAAAGTAGCTAATACAGCACATTTCCTAGAAGCTGTACTCAAGATATTAATGCTTCCTACTACAGTAATTTAAACAGGCCTCTGAGGTTAATCACCTCTAACTAATCTTGTTGTGATCACTTGGTTCCATAGCATTCCAAACACATTGTCTCTGCTTATTGAGATGCATTTCTTGTACAATAATATTATATAAGCTGTCATTTATATGTCACTGTACATTTTTATATTACTACATTATTTTATTATAATGTCCTTGAGATCTACACTTAGAGATCAATTAATTTTCTCAAGTTCTTTACACAGTAGGGTTTAAAAGTACTGCAAAACTTGGCTGTGATAAGATTCAGCCCTTGGGATTAATGCCAAGAGGTGGCAGTGCGCTGCTGTACCACTGCACCATACTGCAGCAATTTTCCTAGGCTAACCCACAAACCCATGCATGCACTCTGAATGAATAAGCATCATTCCAACACAAGCATTTACAGAAATACTTCAGGTTTCCTAGCAAGTGTGATCTGATGAACAGCCCCACATATTTCAGTCAAGCAAAGCTTTAGCAAGTATGTATTTTACAGGTCAAGGAGGGAGTAACTTCCTTTTTAGAATAAGAAAGGCCTGTGCCGTACTCTGTTTTGGCAAAAAAAAACTGTTCATCCTCATGTTGAGGCATGACGTTATAAAGGAACCACAAAAATAGAGGAGTAATGCTCCTACAAATAGGAGGCTAACAGAGGGCAAACAGATGCTACCACGTTGAGATGATGCACAAAGGACATACCCTTCAAAAAGACTCAAAAAACCTGTGCCTACTGGATAATGCTAGGATGTGGTACTTTTTCTTTTAAAAGCATCCAGCATTTTCAGAGGTTATACACCAGTCCTGAGTAACCTGGAACTCATAAGGCAAATATATCTCACATTTATTATGGGTAATAAATTATGGGTTTATGATCATGATTAATTTGGGGAGCAGAGGGCTTCAGGAAGAGGCAACTTGTTGCTTAGGTATTCTATAGAAAGAGCAGGCATTTAATTTCTGACCAGTTACTCCATTGGAGTTGAAAGATGGAGAACAAAAACAAAGTATATTTTTAAGACCTTATGAATTACAGCTCCTAGTTGTTTTTTTTTATTTCACTGCAATTATTTTGAGATACATTTCAGCAAGGGCTCAGCCATAAAACACTGTATTGCCAGGCAAGACGCATATATGTACAACAGAAACAAAAATTAACTTTACCATAGTAGCCACGGTACATTCTAGTAAACACTGTCTACTAGATTATATGCTGGTGATAATAATCCTTTTTCTAACATCTGATAGGTATTTTACATATTGTTAGGAAAACCAATGTGTGATTTGACTTAGTTCATTCTAGGTAGTAAATTAATGTAAATTTTTAACTACACACAAATCCTGAACAATCCCTTACTTTCTCTGATTACTGCACTTGAATATTTGTTACACTGCTGGAGAACACATCTAGTAGTGAATGACATTTCCTCAACAGAACTGCTATTTTCCACTACACAAAACATTTAGATAACGTCTGCAGGCTGTCAAGAATATCATGCTTTTATAATAATGTAACTATTGTATTATCTTAGCTAGGAGGATTATTAAAAATATCAGTAGCATAAAAACATTTGCGGGAGTATGTAGTTTGCCATTAACTCTTTTCTTACTTGAACATTTCTAATTTTAGAATCAAAATACATTGAAGTTAAAAGTGACATAGTTGGAACTTTCAGTATTCTTCTAACTCTTTAGGCATCATATTTAGCTTGCTAGTGACACTTACTGCCAGCTTTGTTCTCACTTTCTAAATGCTTCAGTATTTTTCTTTCAAAATCATAAGACTCCACTGTCCTGTAGTTAGTGCAGCTGTCTGGTGGACAAAGCCTAGTCTGCACCTGAGATCTCCTGATTCATTTTCCCTAGGGCAATTCATCCATCTTTTCCTTTATCATCCGTATTAGTCTTAATATTTTTCTGAAATTAATTATGTAATCAACGATGCTGGAGGTATGGATTCGAAGTGTCGTTCAAGAGACAGGGATGGGTATGAAGTAGCACAAAGGGATCTCAGAAATAAACTGAAATAAGAAAAGAATCCTTCCTATACAGCATGCAAGTATTGGTAAGTAAATGATGCCTGTGTACATTAGGTGGAAGAACAGATATTAAACTGGGGAAATCTCAAATACCTGTAATTCTCATTTATCATCAACTGTTTTTAGCTTATCAGGATTATGATGAGATGTCTCTCAAAATCCCTTCCAAAGTGTTCTGATTTACCTTTGATACATATTACTGTGGTCACTGCAAATTTTAAAAAGCTAGACAAAGATAATTCAGTTTCATCAGTTCAACTTCAAACCACAGTGACAAGCCATCTATTCTTATTTATTTTCATTTTCCTATTCAGCTCCAACTGCAATCCAAATACTTCACCATAAACTGTGAAGCAAGAATCTGGGGAACAAACATTTCATAGGTCTGCACAAAAGGACTGGAGCACCTTATTAAAAATAAATGCTAGTGCTTCAGTAATAAAAAAACCCCTTAATTGTATCAATAGTATCACCTTTACTACATGAGCAGTGAAACTTGAAGGCTCTAAAATTGCTCAAAGGGCTGATGATTAGCACCTAAGTAGGTCTTAAACTACCAAACCAATGTTTTCTATTCTTGAATTGTTAGTTGCCATCATGAGAAAGATTTTCTTTGCATCCAGAAACACAACTATGGCAAGCAGTTAGAAGAAAATAAACCAGCTGCTGCTCTGCATAGAAAATCACTGCATGTCACTAGTTACAATAGACAGTAAAGGAAACACTTGCAAAAATCTACTACATTATACCCCAAACCACTACTGTTTATGCAGTGTAAAAATAACCGATGATATCTAATCATTGTTGTCCAGGTCTGCAAATCTGCACCCAATTTGATTATAGTGCATGACAAATGAGAATGCTATTTCAAATTTCAGCCAGCCTGATAGGCTACAACTGGAGCCCTGAAGCAGCATATCTTGTTTGTTGAGGATAAGCCTGATCTGAGATTTTTTTTTTTCCTGTACTTTTTCACCTTTCATTTAAGCTCAGGTGAATTTAAACCTTTTCCTCAAAATTCTTTACCACTGAAATGATGACATGATGCAGAGGAATTAGCTGAATAACCCAATAAAGGCACTTCTTAACACGATTAGTATATTTTACACCTGTCTCGAGCACTGAGGTCTGGGTGAAGTTAAGGAAGGAGGCTTAGAGCAGTTGATTAAAGAGAGGCAGAAATGGAGCACATGTATAAAGCAGCATATCAGGAACAAGCAAAACAGGTAGCTATGTCTTTAAAACCTATTTGCAACACATAAATTAAGGAATGAATGTTTTTTTGTGGAATTAGGAAGCTAATACAGGACGATGACTGACTAGAAAATTACAGGACACAAAAAGACAGCAGTACAAAGTAACAGTATGCAATCCAAATGAGAAAAATTTGTTCCAAAGCAGGAGCACACACTGCAGGCACCTAACTCCTATTCTTACTATAAAATCTAAGTGTACATTAAAGAAATCTCTAATTAGCAGTGTCTTCTATGAAACTACAGTAAATGAAATCTAGTCAGAAGAGCAGGAAGTGAAATATGGTCACTCCTTCAAAGATAATGTTCCTGTTCCAAAGATATATGAGCTATTTATTTAAAGAGAGATGCAAAGTCATGCAGCAGAGTCCAGACCTCCTCATCCCTCTGAGAATTAAAGGACTCTTTCAATTTAAATGTAAAGATGCTTCAGCAGTAACCATACTAAACACTGTAGAATTACCTTGTCTGAATCCACAACACAGTAAATACTAACTGGCAGAACAGTGACAAAAGGCAAACCCAATCTGCATAGTGCTTTGTGAATCAAGGCATGTTATCCCTTCTGAGATTACACAGGGCATGCCCAGAGCTGCCTCCTTTCACAGGCACTGATCACCTGGAGAGGGTTACAGTTTAGTACTCCTAAATCACTGAATTCCTGAATCATTTGATATACTGTATTTATCACTATTCTTCATAGTATTTCTCCCACAGATAGAAAACACCAAGAATAGTCTTGGCTAAAGATGGTGGCAGTGAAACTGGATCAAAGGACTGCCAGTTTTTTCTGCCATCATCTCTATTAGATCCACAGTGACTGACAGAGGTTTACAGAATTAGCTACTGGCCGTGTCCATGCCTCATCCCGAAGCTAAGAGCCAAACCTAATCAACATTGTCCTTAACACAACTGTATGTCTTTGCTGCAGACAACAATTAAGGATGACACATTTACATCAGGCTATATATGGCCCTGTGACACTGCACAGGAATTCATTTGGAAGCCTTACGTTCTTATTTTTATATTATGATTGGTTTAAAATAAAATTGAAAACCTAAAAGGAGTTTTAATGCAGAGCAGCCATGTTTTCACAAACATAACTGGAGATATTCATGGGGCAGAGATGTTTGAAGCCCAGGTGAAAAGGCTCAAGAGCATCTCCTTCTGTGGAACACACAGGCACTCTCAAATAGAAGAGATTTGCTCATTCATATTTTGTTTGTGTGCTTAAGAGGGCATATTCTTGTGGTTATGTAGACTGCATTTGATAACTACGTATCAGGTAATTATTATAATCCATGAATATTTCCTTATGGTATTTTTCTGAAGCTTCTTCCCAGGAGGCAAGGCACAATTATTCTTGGGATGATCATTGGATGCAATTGCTCCTAACAGTCACTCACAGCTATCATGGTATTATTTCAGATGTACTTCCTGGCTGCAGTTACTGGGCTCTCTTTCCTCTTCTTTTTAGTGAAGAATAAATTATAAGTCTGTTTTGTTTAAAATCAGACAGAGTTGGAAACAGCATAATAAGATATGACAGGTTATAGAAGAAGTCAACTCCTGAGAATTCTCTTATTTCCCCATGCCAAATCTGAAGATGCCATAAACTCAAATCCTCTATGCCAGTCATAAAATTTTAATTAGCTAAACTAAAAATACTGGCACTATTTACCACTATTCTTATTTATTTCTTAAACTGCAAGGTCTAACACTACTAAAACAGGTTGCAGATTGCAAAGGCCGTCACTAGTACAATAATACTCTGCTTCAGCATACACGTGAGCATCCTGTTCGGCTTCATTGTAATTAATCAGTAATCTAGTCTCTTGTTTCTCACTGCCAAATGATAAATTAACTACTAGCTGCATTCATGGATGGAATATTAATTTGTACAATGCCCTGGGGTACTTCTGTGTGTAGTACAAGACGCCTCATGAACAGATCTCATTCAAAGCTTTAGTAGAACTATGAAACAAAACAACAGTAAGGCTACTCAGGATCAGCTGCAACTATATGAAAACTGTAGAGATTTCAGCGCTTGTAGTAAACACCACTGAGATATAAAAAATTACACTTAGACATTGCATGGAATAATGAATTCTTCTTTTAAATGCAAAAAACAGAGCACCTTTCCATGCAAAGAATACTTTCTGGAGGTCTGTGAAGAACACTTTGGCTTTTTCAAGGTCAAATGATGTTGTCAGAGTATCGCACTGTATATGTGTTGTGTAATGGGGAAATTTGCCCGTTCTGGAAGTGAAGTTATTTTTTTCCCAGTTGCTCTGCATTATCTGCTCAAGCTTCCCATTACACACATGAGGACAGCAGATGGATCCAGAGGTTCTGCCTCTGGCCTTGCCTGTTTCAGCATTCCTTACATCCTGCAGGCTTTATTTTGCAGAATTTTTCAGCTTTCTAGTGCATGAAAATGACCTTTGCACAGGTGCAGAAATTATATACAACTGTTTGCCTCTTCCATAGTCTTCTTTCTGGTTTATCCGCATTTTTTCTAGCCTTTGAATATCAGAGAAGACAAAGTATTATTTTTTAAATGGAAGAAGGAAGCTCCATAAAATACTGATAATCTTGTGGTACTTGGCAGTACCAAAACACGCTTAAGATGCATTATATCACAAAATTACAGTATAACAGGATATAAATTTTTTATTTAGTAGCTCTGAAAACATAGTAAAACTTCAGTGGGGAAATTATGTCCTCCATTGGGTTTTCAGAGTCTAAAAAAACCTGAATATACAGGACTAGCTCTTGGTAAAACCCCAGTGGGGACTGCAGCCCCCTGTAAAATGCTAGACTGCATTTTGATAGATCACAGCATCCCAACTGAATGATCAAATCAAGGCATTTGGTCATTTGACCACAAACTGCTTGAGGTTTTGAGCCTATCAGCAATCCAGAATGGCTCTCATAGCACAAGAAACATAACACAGGAAAATGCTTGCCAAGAACAGGATGAAAACCACTGAGAAGGAAACAGGGTTATTTTCAAATTCCTAGCATAATATTATTATGGAGCTTTCTCTCATATTAATTTTTTTTAATTCCTCCTCATTCTGAAGTCCATCACTGCACTATATATAAAATAATTTCAAGCTTTAATTATAAAATAATAGGCAAGATACTTGAAAGCAGCATGGAGATTTAGCTGAGTCAGACATTTCAAGCAAGGCTCACATTTTTATTTCACCTTCTGTTCTCGCATTTTAATGTTTCAAGCACCCTGCTTCATGAGCAGGTTATCACTTACTGCATGGCAAATGTCCGAGAGCTCCTGTTCTCCCTGGCCATGGCAGTTCTGTCCCAGGTACGATGGGATCAGAAACTGGTACAATCTCAACATCTAAACTTCCACAGGGAACACAGGATTTATTTATTTTAGCATAGTGCATGGAGCTGCTTCTGCAGGAATAGGAATAGTTGGTCTGTACGGAGTGTAAGACTTAAAACGAGCTACAGCAGACACATTTACAGGCATTTATCTGAGGTATCATGAGACAGACTTGACAGCAGACTCAGTCACATCTTTGTTTACCACTTTTGCAAAGGCTTAGAGGTCTCATTAGGCACACAGAGCAAAAGTTTGACTTCTTCATTCCAGATGCAAGGTTTTGGGAAGGAAAAAGAATTGGATGTGTGCTTTTGCGCTTCTGCTGCTGTCATTTTGGAAAGCTCATTACCAAAATTATCAGTAGAGGGCACAAGAAAACAGTATTCTTCATCAAACATGCATCAAACTAAGGGAGGGCTCCCAAGGTGACTCCTCAACAACCTGCTAGGTTAGCATTACCTATTCTATTTAAATTTAAAAACAAAACAAAACCCTGGACCTATCATATATAATGTTGGTTGAATAAACACTCTTAGTTCATCTGAGATAAAATTCATTATATTAATAATTGCTGGATGTTTCAAACATCCAGGTATCTGAAAACCAAAGTCTGAAGATGATGATTTATAAATTGCAAATGAAAGAACTAGTCCCCAGTGATATCAGGCAAATGAACAGCATGTTGATAGATGTTAAATCCTAAACCATAAATAATCTCCTTAAACCTACATCTGTGAAACCTAACAGTGAACTTACAAAAATATCTGTGCCTTATTCTCAACAGAAAATAATTTAAGCAAACAAAAGATGAAAAACATTTTGGGTAGCAAAAACGCCCTTCACTATTGGGTTGTTGGATATAGAGGACCTGGGTGGAACTGACTTGATTTGGTTGAAAAGAAAAATAGCCTACCATCCTACAATTTGCAATGCAAATTTCAGCACATTATTTAATGCTATTAAATAGAAGCAATCAGCTATGGATGGATCAACCAGTGTATTTTAAGTAATGATATCATCGTTTATCCTCAATTAGGGTAACTGGAGTTTTACATTTAGGATGTTGTAGTTCCTTTGAAGTCTGGTTCTCTGCAACTTGGTTCTTTTGGTTTTATAGACAGATCTTTTGCTTTCCAAAAAAGTACCAAGCACTTATACAGATGTTTAAATCTTCCAGCTGTAACATGCTCTGTAGATTGAAGGACTAGGATCTTAAACCTCTATCAGGAAGAGTTAATTAGTAAGGTGAGTATTTAGATAAAGCCTATTTCCTGTTCTACTTCAGGATCTATTCCAGATGCTACTGTAGTGTCACACTAGGAAAGACATAAATTGGGTTGATCCAGATTGAGTTTTCTGAGATGTAAACTGTCTCTACTATTGTATTATCAATGCAAAGAATAATGTTTGAAAAAAGTCTTCTCTTCACCAAGTCAGCCAAAAACACTTGTTACCTAATCTGCCCATTTCATTCATAGTTGCTGGTAACAACCTGTATTTGGTTTGATGTGATTTATGTACTCACATCTTTCTCCCAACTCAATTTCCATCATTCCATTTTAAAGGAACCAAAGAGGTTATCTGCTTCATATTTATACTGCATCCACAGTTGTATGATATTATGGGTGGCTTTTTTCTGGTATGTAGCTGAAGAGCAAGAATGCCTTCATGTCTGTATTTATTTTCACATAGATCCAGGACTGTAGCTACATTTATATGCAAAGCAGCAAACCCTACGCTTGGTTACTCAGACACTCCAGCAATGACTGCCTATAATTTATAGACAGAGGATGACAAAGTGCCAGTTATGTAAAGAGCTTTGAGGAGATAAACAGACTAGTCTATGCAGATTTCTATCTCTGAAATTGCAATACCAAAGACAGTGCTCTTTTACTTTGGAGAACAGAGCTAATTTTTTTTTTTCATTCTTTTTCCCTTCAATATCTTCATTGTCTAAATAGAAGATTTCAAAGTTTCATTTCTTTTCTGATGCTACATAAAGTACAAACAGAGTTCATCTTGGATGAAATAAAATATGCAATTAGCCTGCAGTTAAAGGATTCTTTGAAAAAATGTGACTTTGGCTATCTCAACTGTCTACTCTAGTTTGAAAATGTTTTTCAGTAAAGGTAGAAAAACCCTTTTCAAGAAATCTACAAGGCAAAGTTCAAGTAAAACTCTTGATTTAACAGACTTTTCTGTGCTGAAACTGCAGGTATTAACTCTGTTGTTTAAAATGCTCCGCTTACAGCTAGGAAGTGAGGCATCATTAGCTGTCTAGGCTCTGATGCACAAGTCTTATCCCATTAGATCCTAATGGCTTGTAAACGAGAAAGGAGGCATGTGGATTTTGTCTAGTTGGAGAAGTTGTTGAAAACTGAAGAACTGAGCTTCATCAGACAAAGCAGGGGAACAAAGCAATCCCTTTGTTTACCCCTGAAGTTTATTCCCTGTCTGGGGTGGTTCTGGTAAGAAAATCAAGGGATTGAATATTTATTAAAATTTCTGAGCATCTTTGGAAAAAAGCATCTTGATTTTATGTGGTTTCTGTAACAATGCAACAGAATCTGTACGATCCAAGTCTGATGCTGGGAGATGACAACCCATAAATTAATCACTTCTGAGCATAGTTCCCCTTACACATCAGCCTGCTGAAGGTCTGAGGAAGCATTCATTTTCCTCTGGACCTTCATGATGATACCTGAATGTTCATCTCACTTTTGCCAAGTCATTATAGGGAAGAGCAACTGTTTCAAATGAGATGGTAGATCGTACTCTCTACAGGTATCTGATAAAGCTGAAATACTGTCGTTATGAAAATAAGAGTAAACAGAAATATTGCAGCAGAAATGGTAGAAGAGATTGGCATGAGCCTTTGGCAGTTCATACTGAGCGATTTGTATCTTTTTAGTCTCTTGAATAATCTTGGACTCTGTGCATGTCATTCCTCCGTGCTCATTAACTTCATGAAAGCACAAGAGATGATAGCTGGCTATCTCTTCTTTATCTTCTCTGCCATCTTGTGCTCTGCTAGAGATGGGAACATTGAGAGTTCTAGAGGTCTGTCACTAGAACTCTCCAACTCTTTGGAGAGTTTAGCCTGTGTTTGGGGCTGATATTTTTTTTTTTTTTCTTCACACACAGGGACATAGACTTTCCCTATCAGTAACTGACAGGCTAAACAGGCCACAGTGCAGCACAAAACAGGGAGAACACTGAAAACTCACTGTCAGACAATGCTCTAAAAAGTATTAATACAGCTTCAGCCATTCTCATGGAGGAAGTGTACTCTCTGAATAAAATGCAGTGTCAGCAGGGCTCATTAGATCTATCGTTGGTCTAAACAAGAGATTATGTTGGGACTGCAGTTGGCTTAACTGCAACATGTAAAATAATGATATGACAGAAAAAAACTTTATGGAACAGATCTATTGGAGAAAAGGCACTAACTCTGCAGTGAAAATTTGCTGTACCACAAGGTTATAGCTGGGCAGCAGTATGAAAGACATCTACACACAGGAAGCCTCATGCTACATACCTGGTACATTAACTATCAAAGGATTAGGGGAACATTAATGAAATAATATTCTCTAATATTCTAGGATCTTTAGAAATAGATACATATAAAAGCTAGTGTGAAAACAAGAATTCCCCCAGTATTTTATTTCATTTGTTGTAGGATAAAGTTTTGCATAAGGCATTTAAATAAGCATACATTTCCTAGATTCTCAGTAAATGTACCTATACACTTGGGTGCTTGGGTAACACTTTCAAGAATTAGGATTTTTCCTTTAAAGATGAAACAGTTGAAAAGTCACTGAGACATCACGTGGTACACTGTGGGTTTGTTATTTTGTAGTTCGCTATGAATTTTCTAATTCAGAACTCTGCATCTCTCATCACTAAACATGCAGTAAGTAGCTACTGAGGCAAGAATGTAAATGGCAGTATGTGTCTTGCTGACTTATTCAGTAATTTCGTTATTTGCTGATAAATAGACTGGTTTGTCTTCAATGATGCTCAGGGCAATAGGAATATAAATTTTAATATCTGACTTAAAGTAAGCAATGTGTTCTCTACAGTTGCATAAATATATAGATCAATGACACAAAGTATTATGGCTAGCAGAATATGATCCTTAGAGACTACTAATTATCTAACTGTTGTGCTCATTGGGAAAGTCAAATGTAGACTAATTCCTCTAACAACTGGAACAATTTCTACCTTTCTATCATTAGGTCAACTCTGTTTCACCTTTCTACGCTTAATTATTGTGGTCTGAACAACTACCCATGGCAATCTCCTAGTTGGTAACCAGAAGTTCCTGTGTTGCAGCAGGAGACTGCCACAGTCCTGCTGGGGCTGGTGGGACATTCCCAAGGACACGAGTACTGCAGGGAAGGCTGCAGCTTGTACCAAAACTGAAGTCCTGAAAGATGGTTGAGCTGCACCCAGTTGAAATCAAAGGGCAACTTCCAGCCTCTTAAAGACACGTCACAGCACCTTAATAACAGAAATTGCCCACAATGTAAAGCAACAACTACGTAACACTGCATACACCTTTCCTGGGCTCTCCCAATGGATTGTCAGGCACCTAGAAGGCTTTTCTGCGGGATCCAACTTTGTACCATTGTGTGTAGCCTAGCATTGCAAGGCTGTAATCAACTTCTGTGCCTCCTGGTATCAGCCCCTGTACCAGATGCAAACCCTGAACAGTCACATTATATTCTCCTTTCCATTTAATTCTTCATCTTGTATTTGCTATAGTGACAACTTTCAACTGGGGGCAAATAAATCCTAAATTATGTGTGTTGTGGAAAAGTCCATTAACCAAGATTTCATTATGTTAAGTATTCTGTGGACATTCCTGCCACAAATAGCTTAAAAATCTATAACTAAGTCTACAGCTGACAAATGATTAAAGCAGATTTTGGGGAGCTTGTTTAAGTATCAAACACCCCCAACCCCTCCCCCACCCCCAGTGACACAGTATTGGTAAAGAAAAAAACAAAGAAATTTGTGTAATACCTGCAAAGCCATCCTTTTATAGTCTCCGGAGTAGAGAACGTTTTATCCACATGCTATTCTCATTTACATAGGCAAAATATTTAATATGTTAATCTGTAAAGGTAATTATTT
The DNA here is from genome assembly GCA_013397935.1 of Dasyornis broadbenti. Classification (NCBI taxonomy): domain Eukaryota; kingdom Metazoa; phylum Chordata; class Aves; order Passeriformes; family Dasyornithidae; genus Dasyornis; species Dasyornis broadbenti. Next base: position 914,502 of record VZRN01002709.1, on the reverse strand, counting down.
TTATCTTTATAGTTTAACCCAGCAAGAAGGTTAGCAGCAAAATTCAACTAAATAGCAGAACCAAATTAAGATTTTCCAGTTAGGTACAGTTAAGTTATAGTCTCCGATAATTACAGACATACCTATTATTCAGGTTTTCAGTAAATGTTTGGACTACATGCTGTTGATTAAATCCAGCATTTCACAATCTTTTGCTATCATACTATGAGGTTATATTGGCCTGGTACCACTTTTTTACACTATTCTTTTCCTCTGTCAGATTAATTTAAACAGAAGATACTAAACTGCGAAGTGTATTTAGACAGGTCAGTTTTTTGAGCAATGACAGTCTACTGCTGTCTTCCCATATGCCTTCCACCAAGAGGTGGGTCCTAGACACTTGGTTGGCTCATAGGCTGCACTACAATAAAGATTTTTGTCTTTTTTTTTTACCTACCACCCAGAGGTGGGTCCTAGACGCTTGGTTGGCTCATAGGCTCCACTACAATAAAGATTTTTATCTTTTTTTTTCAATCACCCCTATTTCATTCAGGATGCTACTATGTTGTTTAGTAAAGTTCCACATGAATGGTAAACTTCAGACTACTGTTTAAGAAGTTCTGTTTGAATTTCCACCATTGCTTGTCTTTACAATGTGTGAAGGTCCCTCAGGATAATCCTGTGACAAGGAGCCTGGGGTGTAGCTCAGGCACAGGAACCATCCTGCTGAGCCTCTGAGGCTGGAGGAAGGAGGAGCAAGGACTGCCACAAGGTCAGCCTGAGGGACTGACAGTCAATGTGTCAGTGAGATCAACATGGTGCAAGATGTCAACCAGTCTGAGAGGGTCAACCTCAGTTGTCAGCCACTGTTAGTCACAAGTTTATCTGAAGATGACAGAGATAACATCTTAAAGACAATATGGGTTTCATCCTGTCAAAAAAACAAGACTCATTGTGCTAAGGCATGGGGAGGGTGGGAAACTTAGAGCAGCAATAAACAGCTTTTCTGTTTCCTAACCTTCCTGTGGGATTTACCAATACTAGAGTAGGTTACTACATTACCTTAATTACTACTTTAAATAGGAAATCATTACATAGAGGAAAGTATGTAACACCATTGACTGTTTACTGATAAAACAGCATGTTCAGAGACTCTGGATGACATCTAGCTTGTTTACATTCATTATGCGTGGTTATAACAATGTTAAGTACTATCAGAAAGAAAACTGGTAACTTAAGCTTAGTTCATTCAAACAGAAGCTGGTTAATATTAAGGAACTTTTTTCTACTACAACTGCTGTAGCACTGCCAAACACAGGAACTCCAGAATTAAAGGTATCATATTGTCCACAGATGTTTAAAGTACACACTCATAGTTTCTTCATTCCTGGAGTCTGTGTGAGTATAAGCTCAAAGCTGTGATTCTCACACACCAACAGCTGGAGCCTAAACTAAACCATGAAATATCATAAACCTCCCAACGCAAAAAAATGTTAACAGATCTAAGTTAAATCAATGTTAGCTCAAGAATAAGACAAGTATTTTACTGAATTGTGATTTACAACTTTAAAAACAAATATAGATATATGCACAGGAAAGAAAGTAATACTGTCACAATGGTATAGGAGGGAATAAATAATTCCCCTACATTTTTCCCCCCAAATCGTTATCTGTTAGTTGGTGGGTCCAGTTATGATGCATATGAGTTGAATAATAAATGGAGGACAAATACCAGATTAAACACATGCTGTAGAGATCATTTATTAAGACTGCAGACAGGTGTGGAATAGATGTGGTAAAAACCTTACGGTAGTCTCTTTCCAAGTACTGAAAACAGCAAGTATCACAACAGATACCTTTTACTTAAGGGAGAACTGAGACTTCCATCTACCACTGAAAGTACAAAGACAACCCCTTAATTATTAAAAAAACAAAACACAAAAGCCAATCAACCAAACCAAAACCCAACCAAACAAAAAAAAATCCTACCAACACAACTGACTTGAAGGCACATTCCTGATACTACACAGGTATTTTCATGGCAACTCTTCCACCAAGAAAGTAAACAGTCATTAACCAGAAATGAAGAATTTTGCCACCAACAACCTTCATAACCCTAGAATCAGCAATACAATGCAAATCACTATTTACGAGGAAGCATTCCCTTCCAGTGCTCATTTTATGTCTCTCTTGCAGCACTGAGCATGGAATTTTTAGTCACCAACAGAATTCCTGCCCTTTCATTCATCTAGTATGCAACAGCTCTTATCTCCTGGGCCATAACATGTCAAATACTTCTACATAATTAAAGCCACACTGATTGACTGGCTAAGAATATCACAGGGATAAGTTTCTTTTTAAAGCTGCCTTATCTCTAATCAAGAGTTGTCTTACAGTAACATAAGATTTTGTGCCTAAAGGACATTTTATACATATCTACACACACACATATATAGAAATAATGCTCCTATCTCTTCCACAATACATCAATAACAAGAAAATATCATCATACTCTGATTTCCCTTTGTAATGTTAAATTGAAGAGTACAATGGATGGCAAGAGGCACTTAGTGAGGTAGGTAAAATACACATTTTTTTAAGTATGGAAACGATAATAATTATTCCTCCTTTGATATAAACCTTTATTGCATTTCCAAACAGAACATTTCCATATTTCATTGATTCAATCCTAGCTGAGATTTGTTGTGATGGTAGGATTTATTTAGGAAAAAAAATAAAATCTGTAGAGGCCAAAAAAACATGAACAAATGGGTGTCAAGGCTTATGTCTTGTCAGGTTATTTTATATTTTAATGTACCGTTAACAGTTCATTCTTTTGAAATACAAATCTAAGGGCAAATTTAAATATCAAGGCAAGCAATCTGGTAGCATGGCAACAACATGCTATGCTGCATAGTAAGAATTTGGAACCATACAAGTCTGCTTCTTTCCTGTACTGGATCATTTTATAAGAGCAGAAATATTTCTGTTCTTTGTGTAACTGCCTTCATGATTATTCATCTATTAGTAGCTGTAGTGGTCTTGGAAACTCAGGACAGCACAGCAACCCTGTGAAACCTGGGACCAATGACAATGGCCATCCTCACCAAACACAAAAGCTGTGGATTAGAAGAAAAAAAACCAAACAAACAACAACAACAAAAAAAAAANAAAAAAAAAAAAAAAAAAACCACCAGAAAAAAAAGATACGTTTAGTAACAGTGTTTAATACAAGATTTCATTCCCAGGAAAGAGATTTTGTATGGATTTGAGGAGCATAGCAGCTCTGAAGCAATCTTGTTTCTGCATGAGAAACAAGCAATTCCATCTCCATGCACTCCCCCTGATGTGTTGAAAAGGTATCTCTCAGCTTTCAGAGTATGAGTTTTGAGACCTATTTTAAGATTTGACTAAACCAAAAGGGTGCACTTGTCCTTGCACTGGAATAATTTTTTGTGGTAGTTGGTATCAGTGACTCTTGAGAGTAACATCACTTTATTGATGTCAGTTCACTCTTGGTGATTGGGAGAACAAAATGAAATTAAAATCTTGTGTCATTCTAGAACAGAATCTGGTCTGTGCAACACTCATTCTCTTCAGCTAATCCAGTAACTCAGGCATATATTACTATTTTGCTGGAGCAGGAAAAGGCAAAGTTAACTAACACTTTTGATCTTCTGATCTTGCAGGGCACACTGGGTGACAGAAGGTCCACCCAAGCACCTTTGTTTCTGAGTAGTGGATGAAGGCAGTAAAGATGTGGATGGCATTCTGGGAATATTATTTTCTTTATTATTCTTCACATAAAGATCAGCTACTTCACTGAACCTGAACAGTGAATGCCAAACACAGCTGCTCCTTCTGGGAGGTTCTTACAATACTGTTTAGATAGGTGCTGTCCCTATGGAACTTGTGCTTCTCACCACGTTCCCATGTTACATAACATCACTTGGCATTTTGGACTCCAGTGGCCAAATCTAGACCTGCACCCCCACCAGAACTGTGTCATCACTCATGGCTACTGTTACAGAACTATTATGCTGGGTTGTGAGCTGTTTGTTGTTGTGTTCTTTTATACTGAAAATAGGAAGAAGTGAACGTACTTGCTATGACCACATTATGAATTCTTAGCGAAATCTAATCTCTGTACTCAGGTGAAAGAGTTCTGTATCTTTCTGTCTTACACTTAATCTTCATTAAATTAATAATTAAAATAAATCTCACACTAAATCTTCAAATATCAGATCTGTGAACCCTTAACACAAAGGTAGATTATGTACACAAGAAAAACTTGCAAGGTCAGGCCTCTCTTGGAGAATGTTTTGGATCCAAAAAGGATTTCACTCTTCAGAAATTATAAGGGTTACTGTACAATTGACTTGGGGAGAGGAACGTAAGCAAAGGTTGTAGCTGAGAAGTGCATCTGTGAAGAGGATCTCTCAGAAAGTAAAGGGAAAGACAGCAATCTGGAAATAATGCAACTTGGTGACGTGCTCACAAATATTCCTAATGTAAGTGCACAAAACAAAGTTCAAAAACTCCTTCATTCAATTCATAGAATGGAAATAGCCAATCTGCCTTTTAGGTAATAAAGGAATAACAAATTATTTCTATGTGACTGAATATTCATTACTAAGCCTGTGACTAGGAGGACTATTTTCTGAAGGAAACTTCATCTTAATTCAAATCAACTATCCCAAGATACTCCTCGTGCAGCTCCCACTGGAAGCCCAGGTTGGTATCAGTGGATGTCTGCATTGCAGAAGTACTATTTGAAGATCCTTATCTAGACTGCAAACCTTACATCGGTTATAATTGACATATTTTGTGTACCTTTTTGCCAGCTTTCCTTTCCTCTTCATTTCCTTCTATTTCAAAAGAAAATAATCCCTTCATGCATGCGTATACTTCAGAGTATGTTTCTCCAGCAGTATTTCATGCAACCTTGTTACCTGAGAACAATGACACTTTTTCCTTGTCATCCCAACCTACAGGGCTTCTAGTTCTTCCTCTCTGGCTTAGGTGGCAGCACCTATCTAATCCCAGAGTTTTCAGTACCAGTCTTTGCTCAGCTCTATCTTACTCCTCTTGATGTGCAAATCACCTTCCTCTGCTGCAGCACGTGAATGGAGACAGTAAGTACTGCAACAGAAAAGGAATGCCATGTGCTCAAATGACTACACTTACCTACCAGCATCAGAAATAAACAATTCAATCCATGTATGTTTTTACCAATTGTGCAAGGCCTTCCTTCCAAAAAATAGTATTGTTAGCCAAGACTTAAGTTCAGACAAAACTGAGAATTTGAATGAATGTCCTCTTCTCATGGATGCCATAACAAAGCTTAAGTGGTGCATGTTGAGTTCTTGCAGACAGCACAAGCCTAAAGCACTACACACTTCACCAATCACATGGTGCTTTCTTGAGCTGCTTTTCATGCAGCTCTAATGGGTCCTCGGGAAAAAAAAATCTTACATGTAATACTCTTCCCAGTAGACTAAAAGCATTTGCAGGTACTTATAGTGAGCATTTGACTCAGTGGCTGCAGGTTTTCTGAGTGTCTAAAAACCAGTGAATTCTGATTCTGCTTTCAGTTGTTCCTCTGAACTTGTGAAGCACATGTGACTGCATCAGCGCTTTATTTTCTCCAGCTGTAACAACTACCATGCCATCTCTTGCAAGGCTTTAATTTCCTCACGGTAGTGCCACAACATACTGCTTAGAAAAAGCTCTTGTTTGCAAGTAGTATGGTCTTCTTTCTGTTTATTCCAAGCAAATACCTCTTCCTTGGGAGGCTTATAGTAAAGTATTAGTTTGTATCACTAGTAATGTACTGTTGCACAGGTAATAAAGGTCAATGTATCACACTGATACTGTATTCCATCTTTGCTGAGATGCATGGATTAATCCTAGAATGGAAGCTCTAAATCTTTCCAAAGAATCTGACTTCTGGAAACATGTCTGCTTCTTTTATCATGTAGAGATAGGCACAAACATACAACTGTTCACAGGATCACAACAGTTCAGGTTGTTAAGAATGTCAGAGATCTCGTGTCCAACATTCTGCTCAAACCAAGGTCATCAGTGAGCCCTGATCAGAGTTTGGTGAGGGAATTATCCAGTCTGGACTTTAAAACCTTCAAGAACAGAGACCACACAATCTCCATATATCATTGTCTTTGTGGGGCAGAATATTTTGCTTGCATCTTTGTTTCAACATATGCCTTTTGTCTCTCATTCTTTAAGACATACCACTGTGTTGAGTCTGGTTCCAGTTCCCTGAGGAGCTCTTCATAAGGACTACAAGGCTGCTGTTAGGTCCCTCCAAAGCCTCTCTTTCTGCAGGCTGAGCAAGCCCCATTCCTTCACCCTCTGCTCACAGAGCTCGGCCTCCAGCCCCAACCACTTCTGTGGCCTCTGCAGAACCCCAGTTCTTTAATATCTTCCTTGTACTGCGGGGCCGAAACTGGACACAGAGTTATAAATGTGACCTACTGGGTGCTGAGCAGAGGGGAAGCCCCCGGGCTTCCCTTGATAATCCCTTCCTTTGCTCTCCTGGCTGCACTGTTGTTCATACAGATCAGGGTGCTCCTGGCTATATTTGTTGCCAGCGGATGTGGCTGGTTCATGGCCAGTTTGCTGTTCCCCAGGACCTCTGGGCCTTTTTGGCAGGGCTGCTCCCCAGCCTCTACCACTGCAGTGCTTAAAGCATGAAACAATTGCCTTGTTTATTTAAACACGGATTACAAGTGAAATATATCTAAAAAGTCTACAAAAGCACCTAAACCCTGGTGTGTTCAAAGGCTACAACCAAGATTTTGTTCTGAACAAAACCAGCATCCTCCATATTTCTCTCTGTGAGCTGGTAGCTTGGAACAGGTCACTTGCTAATTCTTTACCCTCAGCACAGGAATATAAACTGAAAGATGTTTAAACCACGGTATCTTCAGAAATTATTTCTTAGCAAATATTCTTACAAGAATAGCTGGAGAGATGGTAAAATTATGCTTCTTGAAGTGCTTTCTCGTGTTCACAGCCTTAAGCAAAGGTCACTTTTTAAAGACCTAGCTTGTTTAAATTCATGTCCAGTCTCCAGCCTGAACTGGCATTAATCAAGTAACTGCACAAAACATGCTTTTCGAGATTCCTCCTTAGAATTGTAATACTTTGACCAACAGAGCTGAGCACCTATGGCCTTTGCAAGAACACTTTTCCTTTACTATCAGAGGATCAAGTGCAAGAAGTAATGCAGCTGCTGATGCATTTTTAAAAATAGCTTTAGATATTTCAAAGTGCAGATAACGGCTAAACTATCAGAGAATTTAGAAAGTCTGACAATCAAGGTTTATAAGGACAGTTCTGCAGCATGAAATCCTATGCGCCCCAAGTGGACTAAGGATAGTGGCTTCGACTTTAGCAGTTCAGAACAACAAATGAAAGAAAAGCTCTTTCATCTTGTCTGTCCCATATGGAGAAGAACTGGGACAATACAGTGATAAATTGCCATCTGATGCTTTAACATAAATGTCAATCTTTTGCTTTTCAAACGGATAGCCAGCACATACTGTATTTTAACTTAAGTGGCAATAAAGACTTAAACTAGAATTCCTCCCTTTTAAAGCTATATTATATTGGAAATACTATGGCTTACACAGAACCACAAAAAACTATAACAGCAGTTGTTTCTCTTTTTCAGTTCTACTCATTAAGTAATGAGGGATTCTTGGGTAACAGGCATAATAGATAAATACCTTTCCTGCAAACTGATCTCCCAGCCCCTCCTGGGAGATTATAGGGTGGCCTTGGCCAGGTAATACAACTGAAACACTACTTGCATTTTTCAAACTGGTCACAATAATTTCACACTTTTCTTAAACATCACTGCAATGCACATTATCCCTGTACTATGCACATTGTATGATCTCTTGTCTTTATTTAAATTTCTTTTGTTGTCTGTCCTCACTAGCACGCAACAACCACCTAAACAACACTGAGGATGCAAAGTATATAAATCTGAAAGCACAGATTGCCAGTTGAGGCAAAATAAGGCAGTCTTTGACTTTCCAAGATGCAGCTCTAAATGCAGTATTCCTTTCCTTTCCCCCACCCCCATCCCTTTTGTTATGGCAATACAAGGCACCACACACATATATTCAAAAAACCTGTTCAATAGGAGGGAAACGGACCGTGCTACAATATCTCATGCTGTTTATCCCAACAAAAATCAGGTATTCTTAATTGAGCAGCCTTTTCCCTCCAAACCTCATGATGAAGGGAACGGGAAAAGAGCAGATCAAAAGCTCTGATCCTTTAGCTACAGTGGAGGCATGAAATCAGAACCAAATACAAACTCCGAGCGCTGCTGCATTACAGGAGAGCTCCTCTTCCATTTCTTTTCACTCGTATTAAGACAAACGGACTTAAGCCTCCCGCCCTCCCACAAAGCGCTGACACGATGCGGATGCTGCACGGCCGGTCCCCGCTTTACCCGGAGCCGCCGTCCCGGCACAGCGGGGCTGAGGCGGCCGGGCCGAGAACGGAGCTCGCACCGCCCCAGGGGAGCCGAGCGGAGCCCCAGCCCGGTCCCGGGGGATGGCCGCCGGCTCTCCCCCGCCTGGCGGGGGGCCGTGGCGGCGCCTCCCCGGGCACGGCGGGGACATGGGAGCGTGCGGCAGCCCCTGGTGCCGGAGCCCCGCGCC
>VZRN01002709.1:863506-905743 GCA_013397935.1 Dasyornis broadbenti | reverse complement strand
GAGGGGACCCGCGGGGATGCTGCCGCCCCACCCCCGACGGAGCCGCCGGTGTCCGCGACGACCCCGGCCGGCGGTCGGTCGGTCGGCCCCCCGCCCTGCGCCCTCGGTCCTTACCGCGATGTAGCGGCGAGGCCGGTCCCGAGCAGCGGGGCAGCCGCAGCCGCAGCCGCTCTTTTGTGTGGCTGCTGAGCGCCGCACACCGCGGCGAGCCCGCCCGGGAACCTGCCTGCGCCAGCGCCCGGGAACCTGCATGGCGCATAGCGCCCGCGCCGCCTCACGGCCCCGGGCCCCGCACAGCCCGGGGGGCTCGGCGGGACGGACTGACCTGTCCGCCATCCACTCCCACCGAGCGGAGGCCCGGCTCTGTGCCAGCTTCCCCTGCGCCAGACTCGTCAGTGGTGCCCAGCGACAGGACAAGGAGCAATGGCCATAAATTGAAACACAAGTTTCACCTCAGCATGAGGGAGAACTTCTTCACGCTGAGGGTGGCAGAGCACTGGAAGAGCTGCCCAGGGAGGGCGTAGAGTCTCCCTCTGTCAAGACATTCCGAACCCACCTGGACGTGTTCCCGTGTCACCTGCCCCAGGTGACCCTGCCTTCCAGCCCGAGCAGTTCTGTGATTCAGTGGTTGTGCCCAGACGCGGGCACTGAGCAGAGCAGGCTGCGGACCCCCAGCCCCAGCTCCCCTCCCGAGCCCCCGGAGCTGCGGCTGCTGACAGCGATGTTTGCTGGATGCCTGCACCCCGCTGTGACACTCGGCAAGGCCACTCTGTAACCCCAGGGACTGCTGCGGCTCTGGGCCGGAGCTGAGGGTGTTTTCTGTGAGTCTCCACAGCATTTCTCTGTGAATTACACTCCTGAATGCCATGTAATCCTGTTAGGTAATGACCTCACCTTTCCCTATTGCTCGAGGTGCTCAAGTGCAACAAACACCAAAAGTTTGAACATTACACCAGGAGACAGCACTGGACTCAGTCACATTCCATCATGCGGCCAGATTTATGAGAACATGATTTTTGTGCCCTTCCACAGATAATACATAGATCCACCCCTAGTTTAAAAATGTAGGATTCAATGTGTATTATTTAAAAGCTCACTGAAGAGGGTTTCTCCAAGAACATTTCTTACCTTGAATGATAAACACAGTTGGTTCCTCAGGCCTTTTATTAGAAACCACTAGATCTTTTTAGGGCAGCTAGGTGATAGGGTTTACCGTGCATATAAAGAAACACATATTTTTAGGGCAATTATGGCAGGCTTTGCCCATAAGTATGCAAATTTGAGATTGTAGCTAATCTTTCTCACAATAGCAAAAGTGAAAAGCTAATGTAATTATATTGCATTCCAATCAGCTAGATATCAGTGTTTGATGTAATGACTGTGTGTTCAGCTTGGTGTGTGTTTGTTTGCCCTGTGGGAGCTGCACCAGGTGTTAGCATCAAGGCACATTCCATGTACATGCAAAGGCCCTTCACGGCAACAGCATTTTGTGGATGTTTTTTTGAGTCTTGTTTATAGTTTAGTTGTTAAGATTTTTGTTAAGACTCTCCATTTGCTACTAAGAGGCTATTTTCCATCATGGTTTTCTATGGTGACTTCTCCCATCTGTCCCTGTCTACATCCTAATTACTTCACTGATTTTAGTTTTCTGTTGAAGATAATGAGAACTCAAAACATTACCCAAACTGTAATGCATGTTATGTTTTACCCAGAACTGCAGTGTATCTACAGATATAATTTGTAGACAGTTTGTTTAAACATTTGGCAAATGACATTTTAATTAATACTGTTAATTCTCAAAATTGTTAACTTGATGAAATAGCCTCATATACATAATTAAGTCTCACTTTCTCTATCAACACACCAAAAGCAGTATTTCCAGCCCAACAGGGCAGGTCATTTTTTTTTAAGTTACTGCAGCTGCAAGTCTTGTACTACCACTGACCTCTCAAAGATTTCAGGGATCCCAAAGGGAGTAGGATATGATTTTTAAACTTTTTTCATTTAGGTTTCTAACAAACATTCTCCCTCCACCTCATTTTGGAGACAGTGACTCAGACAGATGGTTATTATAGAAAATTACATACCAAAATGGAAGGTAAAAATAGGGTGCATGATACCAGTCCAAGAATATACCTCTCTTACTCTTCAATTTCTGGAAATAATAATTTCCATGAAAGCCAGCCATGTGTGCAGAATTGGATAATCCCTTTATTCAATGCAAATTGTGCATCATCACATATGCTTTCAGGGAACCTGCAGTTACAAATTACTTCAGAACTTTAAATCATGTTTTAAACCTGTCTTTATTACTGAAAAAATTGCAATGTTAAAAATAAGTAAAAATCTTCATTAAAGATCTACTTCATAGAAGATTTTAGTACCTATTTGCTATTTTTGTGTTAGCAAAGCATAACAGTTAAAAGGCCACTTTATATTAGATCAAGAAAACTCATTAAATGTTTCAAAATGTGCTTCAAAATGCTTCAATACTTTAAAACGTATGAGAGAACTTCTCATTTGTGAATATGATATAAACTTTGGAGTTAGCAATGCTTTTTAACTATATGCAAGATAGTGCAAATGAACATTAAAATAGACAATTCACATAATTTTAGAGATATTTAAGGATTATACAATCATAGGATACAAACATTGCTTCTTCACAATAAGATAAATATGTATTTCATAAATAGTTCAAAGTGCTTTAAAAATGCATATCAAAGGTGACAAATTTTGTATTCCTAAGTGGGTGAGGTCTTCCATTGTAAAAAGTCAACACTGGGTTTATTAATTTATGCATTGTTGTTAGTTTCCATTTTCATATTAATTAATTGGTTGAACGTGATGATCTTCCTATTCTATTTGACAGCCTCATAATTTGGCCAACATGGCAACTGCTTTGGTAAAAGAATTGAGTATTGAAACAATTAATTCTGAATCTTTTAATTAAGGGTTCTTAAGTCCAACAAACCCATGTAAGATCACTACAGGAAGAATTCCTTGTAAGGACAGAATCAAACAAAGTGCCAAGGATACCATTCAAAGCTCCCACTGTAAGTACCTCAACTATATAATGTAAACATAGCCATGTTTCATGGTCTTTCTACCAGACTTCAACTTGGTATGGTGATAATGAAAGCAGTTGAATTCAGAATGAAATTCAGGTGCATTAACTGCAGAATAAGCATGATGGGACCAGAGTTGTTGCAGAAATGCAAAACTGTAAGTTTAGCTTTTAAATAGCATGCAGTTAGTTCTTTTCTCAGCTTTTGGAGTTTGCATCTGGGTTTGTCTCATCATAAAGAATGGGATTCATTCTGCAGCCTGATCTCCTCCTCCCACCTTGGAGTGACTTGAGGGTTGCATAGAGGAAGTAAAAAAAGATATTTTGCATCATTTAATTATGAGCTCTTTAGCTGCCAGAGTAATGTTGATGGAGTGCAGAAAAATGTGTCTTGTCTGCCTTAGGCAGCATCAAATGGGAACATGCTTCAGCTCAGAGGGGAAAAAAGGCACATGGAGAGATTGGAACAGGGAACTTGCACTTGACAAATGGCACAAGCATGAGAAAATTTACTGGCAAAATATTAACACTTCATCTTCTGAGAAGCTTGACATTATCAGAAAAGAAAGTTTTGCTGTTTAAAAAAAAAACACCAAACAGACAGAAAACAAAGAAGAAACACTGTCAAAGCCTAATTCCTTTCTGAGATAATCAGGCTCCAGTTATTTGAATCACTTGTTCTTCCCAGAAGTTGTATAATGGTGCAACAGGGGTGTATTGTTAAATGTCCCTCCACTGAAAGGAGCAAATCACAGTTCTCTTTCCCCAGTTTCCATCCCTGAATTTCCATTGTTTTTCTTGAAATTACTCCCCTCTTATAATCATGGCAATGACAAAGACTAGGCCCCATATAAGCAAGCCCTGTCCAATGCCTTGGGAAGTCAGAACAACTTGTGAAGGCTGCCTGCCTTAAGGTGAAGGACTACACAGTTTATAGGGCCTGATTCTGTTCCCACTGACATCTGAGGGAGTGAAGCTTATGAACAGGAAACTTCTCTCAGTGTAGCTGTCTTCAGATCCTGTACCTGTCCAGCTCCCTTGGCTATTCTCCAAGTCTATTGCTCCAGAGGTGGGAATTCTATCCTGGAGCGCACACCCAGACAAGCAAGGGGGTCTGATCCCATCAAATCATAAGAGTTTGTAAGAACATGATCCAGTTTTGGGTATCGCCTGATTTGCAGACCTAAACTCTCTTTTGCAGTGGGTGTTGGTGGTTTTTTTTTCATAGTATCTTGACTACCACCACCTTAGGAGTAGCAAGAAGACAGGTATGAACTGGGAGTGAGATAGGAGCATGACTTAGATACAATGAACAAAATACATCAGCTGACAGAGCTAGGCAACCCCACGTCAGTCAGGCAGGAAAATTGCTGGTTACTAGCTAAAAAATATTACAGGCCTCTTTCTGCCAATAAGATAGGGAGCACAAATCAGCAGGTGGAGCAAGTGTTGTTTACTCAACCTAGTACTACCTCAGGCTAATACTCTGAGTCTATTGATAGATACCATACACAAAATCCCATCTCCTTCAGACAGGACAAAGAAATGGAGAATGAACCTAGGAAGGACCATTTTCTGTTGCACCAAACTAAAGGTATTAGGTTTAAAGGCTTCTGCTCAATTATCTTGACATGTAACCAGTGAGGCTTCTTGTCTTTGCATTCCTATGCTGGTTTTGCAGAAAAGGTACCTCCTTGTCTTTGACAGAATGAAAAGACAAAAGCAGCTTTGCTCATAGAATGTCTCCTAGAATGGCAGAATCATATTTCAGGAATATTAAATCATTCTGCATTTTCATCATAAACCTTCTAAATTCAAACAGTTTAGAATTTAGATCACAAACTACCCTCTAAACAGTGATCTGATGAAATGTAGGAACCCGTGGAAGGCTGTGCTTTTCTTAAAATATGACAGAAGGAGTACTTATTTTGAGTACAAAACTATCTTGTTAAAAAAAAAAAAGGCATGGCTTTGTAGAAATTTTTTCAGAAGTAGAATTCATGAGGAAGTGTCAATGTCTTTAAAAACATGTTTAAATCTCAGGTCAACATTATATTTGTATTTTGTTGCAGCAAACACGATACACATTGCAAATAATTCTATTCAATTAAGTAAAAACTCTCCTAGACTAAAATGAACTTACTTCATATTGAGCTGAAGGTTCTCACTGTATATGCAGATGTAGGAAAATTTAAAATTCAGATTGTAGTTAAGCTAGCAAAGTATGACTTTTTAAGGCTTAAGAAAACTTAGAGAAACAGGAAGTCTTCTATTTCTACAACTGAAATGTCAAAACAAACCTATAAAAGAAAGTATCAGGAAAAGACTGCTTGGGTAATGTACACCAATAAAGTGTAGTCTGCCCATAAATAAGCTGACAAAACTGTGACTGCAGCCTGTGACATCAGCATCCTGGCACAGTCTTTAAAAACGACTGTGTACAGAGGCGAGACTTACGTGGTGTGTGTTTGCCACTGATTTTGTAAGTGCTTCTGCATAGGAAAACTATATTTGTAAAGTAAGTGAAAAGGTTAATCATTGCTTGTTCATGTCTCTCGAAGATATCCTTCTATGGATAAAGCTTGGGAAAAAAATCCGTAACTGAAAAAAGTAAAATGTCACAAGTGCGGTACAATCTGAAATATATGTCAGGCAAATAATTTTGCAGGTTCTCTTCTTGCATTGCCTGCATATCCACAGAGCTCATAAAACAACTAAATGATGATCTGTGCATGGTAACTTCCTTGCGAGTAATTGTTATGCCAAGAAAAACTTATTTACTGATTGCAGACACCCATACAATAATATATGGATTTTTTTTATTGCATGAACCAATCAAACAGTGTGAAGCAGTGTGAAGATGGTGAATGGTGAAAAGAGAAAACACAATGTTTGTTTTTCTTGTATTTCTAATGAAAATGTCTAAGCTATATTGCTGTCACTGACAAGTGGGTCTCTGCTCTGAAATGTAGAGCAAAATAATGTGGGTTGACCTAGAAACTGTACAGTTTCTGTGGCTACAGAGGTAAAATCATGCTGCAAGCAGGCAACAAAACATAAATTACCTTGGTACATATGTAACTTAGCTCATGTATTTGTGTTCAGAATCACAGAGAGTTCCAGAAATGCCAACATATTAATTCTGAAAATCAGATTAGCAACAACAATAAAAATTACCCTAAATCTGTAGCATTATTTCAGTACTCAAAAGCTGTACTTAATCCATGGGAACTACAATGAATTTGTAAAGACTGAATACCACATCAATATTCCCAGCACCAACTCAGGAACTTCACAACTCTTCTATTGTTGCATTTATGAATATTACAGCTCAAGCTTGCTCAAGTTCCACAAGGACTCCATGGCAATCTTTAGGGTGAAGAAAAATCACAGGTTTGCCATGTGCACCTATTTTTGGCTCTTCACTCAATATTCGTATGTTTTTTTTCTTCAGTTCTGTCATAGCCGCTTTTATGTCATCAACCTTATAAAAAAGATACAGTTCACACAAATTAACATATTGCACTGGATCATGCAGATTTTACATTTAGGAGCAATAACATAATTCCTTATTGAAATGTTATTTCTGAGTTCTAATATAATTCTGAAAATAAATTAAGTTACAAAACCATTTTAAAACATCTAGTATTAAAAATAAAAGTACTACAGAAGTTTGCATTTTTTATTTGAAGGTTTTATAAAATAACATGTTAACAGATTGTGCTATATTTAAGAAATTAATAAACTAAAATCACTCAGGCACAAAGCCCATTGATTTTTTTAATGTTGTTAATTTATAAGGACTCCATAAATAATCTAAGCTCTGTATTACTTTTACTAGGAAGATCATATTGCTTTCCAACTATCAATAACTAAAGAAAAATGCCTCCCTTTATAATTGATGACATAGCATTGACTCATTAAATGCTGGTGAAAAGGAGGGCAGTGGGCAGAAGGTAAAAGGAAAGTCCCTTTTAGATTTATATATTCTCCTTCTGAGTAGCTTGCAGTTCATAAAGTTTCCTAAGGTAAAAAGCTTGGAATAATCAAAAATATATCCAGAATAGGACGTGGTCTTCCTATTGAACTTAACTATAATAATAGCCATGAATACAATATTTTAGTATAGTTTCCTATAGAAATATGTAATTAACAAAAACATGCCTACACTGTAGAGTGTGATCTGAAGTTCTGATGTCATGTCATCCGATGAAATTTGAATTTTCCAACAACTTAAATGCATTCATTTTTTGAAACAGTGATATTAACACTCAGTCTAGAAAATTCAATAGTCAATAATCAATAAAGACCTAGAATTAAAATAACAGCACTGCTATATTTCAAGACTGAGGTGATTGGACATAATTTGGTGAATAAACTCTCATGATGCCATTGTAGGGAAGAAGGAAATACCTAGCTTTAATTCAGAGGAACAGACATCACCTAATTCCTACCCATTTGCGGCAGTTTTGTTCATGAATATTCCAAACTCACTACACTTCTTCCTACACACAACTACCAGTCTGCTAAAAAAAATAAAAAGGAACAACTGTCAAGTTTTATCTAAACTAGAAGGCACATGTGATATGTGCCACGGCCCCCTCCAGATTCTTTCCCCAAGCGGCAAAGCCGCTGCAGCTGCTGCTCCTGTCCTGCAGAGATGGCCTGAAGAGGAACCGAGTCTGGGCTCAGCTGCAATGAATTCCTGCATCCCCAAGGATGAGTGACAGTGAACAGTGGAAAGCCTTTGGCTGCATCCATGTTAGGAGAGTACCAGGCTTGGATTGCTTTCTTACTCTACTGTGTCCAGCATGGTTTTTATTGCAGGTATTAAGTTATAACTGGTCAGGATAAAATTTAATTTCTTCTTAAAATACTTACCTTTTTGAAACAAGTTGCCTATGAAAATACCTGTCTAAATTCTCCTTTGTATAAAAGAGAAGAAATTAAAAATAAATTGACAAACTTGTTAGGCTTCCTCTCCAGTATGGAAAGGATTTTTACAATTCAACTTTTTGTAAGAAAAGTGTTCATAAAAGACATTTCTACAAAATATGTTTTTAAATTTCAAATGAACAATCAATTGACACTGAAATTCTTTAATAGTTTTTATTAAAATTATTTTTGCTCAACTTAGAAGACCACTTATCTTTGAAATAGTAAGATTTTCCATTCTGAGGAGGATGAAAATTGAGGAAGCAGATTAATCTTTTTGATTGACTATGGCAGTGACCAGATCTGTTTTACAGTCCTACTTAATCAGCAGGTCAACAATTAATTGCTTTTTTCTCTGTGTATATTAGCCTACATCTTCCATTTGGTTTTACATGGAGATAAACATGTATCATAGGCAGCCGCACCAAGTTTTGCATCAAACGTACACTAAAACATGAGTGCACTACATAAGATAACTACTTCACCCAGCACCTTTACATCCCTTTTACTTCCAAACTAATCTCTCTCTGATGGCAAGGAAGAAGAGGACAGAAGGAACTCTGGAGGCTTTACTGCTGTTTGCACAACTGACAGGCTTTTTTGACTTCCCAAAATCTGAACTATATCATAGCTTAAACCTACAGCTTTCTCTTTTTCTATTGTATGTCCTTTTATCCTAGGAAGTTGATATCTATCCAATACTGTTCACAACCTCACCACTTTTCCACAATGGCTACTCAGCCCTTTGTTCCCCAATTCAATCTTTATAGCATAAAAGAGGAAAAAATTATCACATAGCTCATGAAATTGAACTGTGATTTCCAAAACAGAAAAAAGGGCATGTTTAAGACTTCTTCTTGTGAAACATAATTTTTCACAATTATGACAGCCTTATATATTACTTCTTGACACAGGTCAATCTTATTAAAATACGCACACTGTAATATATCTATCTTATTACATGAATTATTACATTAAAATACCTCGATGCAGATATGATGCATTCCTCCAGTCTTGTTTTTCTGCAGAAAGCTTGCAATGGGACTTTTCTCTCCTAAAGGATGTAGAAGTTCCAGCTTGGTATTTCCCAGCTCCACAAAAACAGTGTAGACACCATGTTCAGGAAGAGCAACAGTCTCACTCACCTGGGCTCCTAACACATCTTTATACAAGGACTGAGCTTTCTTCAAATCAGGCACTGCAATTGCCACATGATTAAGTCGGCCTAGTTTCCACAAACAGCTTGGAATGTTTTGTGAAAAGGACTTTGATGATGATAGAGTTGGTATTGTGGGAGCTGAAGTCTGCCATCTGCTAAGGAGCCCTGAAAAAAAAAAGTGAATGACAGGATGCTTTTGAGAAAGTTATCAGTATCTACTCTTTCCCCCTTGAAGGCCGCAGAGCTGCTATGTCATTGGCACACCCTTGTGCAATGCTCAGGGTAGACTGAGAGCAAGGCACAGTTACTCTGGAGTACTAACAGCTCAATTAACACTCTTTTTTTTTGAGACTAAATAAATATTCAGAAGTACATTAAAATAAATAAATAAAAACCCAAAGCAGACTCAAATTTGGTGTAAATCCTTACATGTGCCTGTTAAAAAGAGGAATACATGACCAATTGTAAAGGTCAATTCTATAGTGTGCTTAAAAGTGATTTCTGAATTTTTCAGAGCTTCTCATAAAATAGAGAAAGAAATCAGAATATACCTGTACATCTCAAAATTATAGCAAACAGACAAAAAGATCACAAAGGAAAGATATAAAATGAGGATACTTACAAATTAATTACTTTAAAAATTAATCTGTCAGAGTACTAGAATCTGGAGGGGTTGGGGGTGGGGAGAAATTCTGATAGTATCAGTTGTTTCTCGCACCAAAATTAGAATTAGATTACAGGATTTATTCATAAAAGCCACATTTAAATTCATGCCAGTTTGCTTTAGCCCAAGTCAAAGTTTGCAATGCCTCAAGGCCAAGCTGGAGGCATCTCAGCATTTTGGAAGTCTTTGAGGCATTCTTTGCTTTAAAGTCACAAATGTGCTATTTTGCTAAGAGATTGTGCCGATGATGCACTGAGATTCTGCATGCTTTGCCACACACTGAGAATAGATAACCTGGCTGGGCTCTTGGTACTCTGTAAGGTTAGTAATAGCTGTAATTAATCAGCTTTGCTTCACTGTACAAAACTGAGAACTACCATTACACAAGAATTCAAGATTCTACAGCTACCAGTTAATTTTTCTTCGCAAAGGTAACTGATGAGTCCTTAAATCTAAGCATTTCTGAGCATGGTGCTGTGATAGAATAAGAAATGTTTGCATGTGTTTGACACTGAAAATTATAATAGGCACTGTGCACATTACCAAGGACTTAGTATCACAAAAGGAAGTCTATTCACAATCTTTTGATAATACTAAATCAACATCCTACGTTAAGTATTTCCAGACACTTGTCCAGTGCTGCAAGTAACTGCCCTGCAGTATTTCGTGCCAGGTTTTCACACAGTCCATCTGTCATCTCCTTCATCACAGCCAGAAGTTCTGGACAATTCTTCACTTGGTTCCTTTAGGCTATCATAGTGGTATAGGACAGCAACTGCTTTCAACATTTTACATATTTTAAAAATCCCCTAGAAACTTCTACACAAAAAAAAATCTGGTTGTTCAAATGTCAGTGCTGAAACTATTTTGCAGAAACACTTGCCATGTCAATGCAGCTGAATCAGGGTGAACCAAGTAATTCCCTGAGGAAACAGTACTGTGCAACGCCTATAATGCACGAGATAACAAATATGCAGGAACTAGGCGGCATAATAAAGGCATGGGTAATTAACTAGTATAGGGTTTGACAGTTAACCAGACAAAATAAATCTGTTACAAAAAGTAAGAACCCCTCCAATATCTGCTATACAGTCTTTTCTGCCCACCTAAGCTTCTACTGAAGTAGCTCACTTTTGTACCGTAATTTCTTACGACCTGATTCAATTCTTGCTGAAGCAAGAGATATTTTTCCACTTGGACAACAGTACTCTCCAAATGAGAAAAGCCTTTGAAAGAGAAGGATCACTTACTATGTAATTTGTTATGTTTTCCAGAGCCCTTTATTGTTTTATTCTTTCTTCCAATTAACAGACTGCAGTTCAACAGAAATACTACTAGACTTGGTTTTTTTAAGCAGTCTTTACTTAGAGAAAAGGCAAGGATTTTCCCATTCTTTTACATCTGCCATCTGTAATTCTTGCTGCACTTCACCCAGGGCATATGACTACATAGTTATTGTAATTAAATTTGTATTTTTTCTATTTCAAAAAAATTGACAAGGACACAGACTGTTACTCAGCTATGAGTGAAGGAATAGAAAAAAACAATAGAAGATGCTCTTTCTTCTGGGTTCTGCCCAAGAAATACTTGATTTTTGTGGTATTTCCTGGGAAGATAATAGATTCAAAAAGTGAAGTATATTCCTAGGATTCTTGTAAAGTCAAACATACTTAAATTCCCACTTATATGAGCATTTATTCTGTGAGGTCTTGTGAATTTATCCTAGCTCTAGTCAGGTGCATACAGAGAATGAATTTTAAATCCATAATTGAATTGACTGAGATTAAACAAAAAGCATTTTTCTTGCATTATCTAGATTAGTAACTATACAGATTACTTAAAATTCTAATCTTCTTCTAACCCAATAATCAAAAAATGACCCTGCAGTGAAAAACAAAGATTTTCAGCAAACTTCAGATTGAAACCCTACCACTTCCATGTTTCCAGGAAAGAAACACTTGTATTTATATATACATCACAAAACTAGTTCTATAGCACATAACCGTCTTCAGGTTCATTTGAAGAATACTTTTAAATTGATCTATTTGGGGTTTATTCTATTAATGCTTGACTGATCTACTCGAATTATACACATCGGAGTGTAAACATAGTTTTACCAAGGGTTACATTCTGTAACAGAGCAGATTATGAAGTAACAAGTCTGAAGTACCCCATAAACTGAGATCCTCATCCTTCAAATATTTATTCATAAACCTGTTTGTTGCTTCTTATGTGGAGCAATGTTCATTGACTTAATCAAGGAAACTAAGGAATCAAACATGAGCCAAATCTGACTGAACTCAGTCATGTTCTCTATGGGAAGGTTACAACAGTGGATTGTAATAAGAACCGTATCACTGGGCACTGCTCTATTGTCTACCATTTCAGGTGGAGAAGGAACTCCCAAAGCACGGAGAGGATGCTGTTGCCATAGGGAGTCTGGCACACAGGGGCCGTGTGTTCACTCTCGGGACCAAACTGAGAAAGGGCATAGTGTGGCCATTCTTAAATCCCAGCAGTATCAAGGTGGTGTGAGCATCCAGGGAACTCTGAAAGCCAACTGGGCGTAGGTTATCCATAGCGCTGCGCTGCTCTGCTCTGCGCTGCAGGGGGCTTTTGGGAATCAGATGGGCTCCACAGCTCATGGAAACTGAGACTCACTGTGCTGCATTGAGCAGCTCTGGTTCCCTCCATCATGCAGTCATACACGGGTGTTTTGTATTCCCACCATGCTACTGATCGATCACTGACAGTGTTAAGCCTCTCACTCGCTTTTCTGCTGGTCTGGGTCTGCAGAGTAAAATAGTGTGGTGTTGGTATCGTGAATTTTACCTGCCCTTACTACTACGAGAGTGAGTAGTACAGGTTATTATCATAAACAGGAAATTATTTTTAATTTGAACTCCAAACCGCACCTCAAAAAAGACAAGCTCCTCCTCGCGCCTTAAGTTTGGAGTTTGATCTGTAATTTACCCTATGCGAGCTAATGTCAGATGTTAATGTTCCCGTCAGTCGGATCGAGAGGCCTCGTTTTTATTCCCAGAAGCGGCAGTTTCGTTTGGCCTGCGAGGCTCTCATGGGGAGATCCGCCAGGCCGGGGTGGTCACCGAGACCCGCGGCCGCCCCGTGCCGGCCCCGCCGCCGCCGCCCGCGTTCCTGCCGTCCTTCCCTTCCCGCCCTTCTCGCTGCCGCCCCGCGTTACCGCCCTGTGTTACCGCCCCGCGTTACCGGCCGCTCCGCGCCGCAGCACCGCCGCCATCTCACCGCCCTCCCCGGCACCCCTCTGTGCGGGCCCGGCGCCAGCGCGGCGGGGCGGCAGCGGTTTGTTACGGCGAGGGGCCGTGCCCGGCAGCACAACGCTCCATTGGAGCTGCAGCCCGCGCCCGGCTGCGGGGAGGTGGCCGTGCCCTCCGCAGGGGCCGCGCCTGCCACTGCACAGATGTGGGAGAGAACGTGCGAAAGAGGCTTGCGGTAGGAAGGCTGAGGAAGTTTTCTGAGCAAATCCCACAGAATCACTTAAGTTGGAAAACACCTCTGAGATCATCGAGTCCAAACTACGACTGAACACGACCTTGTCAACTAAACCAAAGCTCTAAGTTCCACATCCAGTCTTTCTTTAAACACCTCCAGGAACGGTAACTCCACCACCTCCCTGGGCAGCCCCTTCCAGTATCTAATAACCCTTTCTGTGTAGAAATTTCTCCTGATGTCCAACTTAAATGTCCCCTGGTGCATCTTGAGGCCGTGTCCTCTTGTCCTGTCACTGTTGTCTGGGAGAAGAGGCCAACCCTCACCTGGCTATACCCTCCTGGTGTAGGGCATTCTAGAGGGCAATAAGGTCACGTCTGAGCCTTCTTTTCTCCAGGCTGAGGCCCCCCACCTCCCTCAGCTGCTCCTCATCAGACTTGTGCTCTAGTTCTTTTCCCAGCTCCACTGCCTTACTCTGGACTCGTTCCAGCACCTCAGTGTCCTTCCTGAACTGAGGGGCCCAGAACTGGACACAGAACTCAAGGTGTGGCATTACAAGTGCCAAATACAGGGGAAGAATCACTTCCCTGGTCCTGCTGGCCACACTATTCCTGATACAGACCAGGATGCCATGAAGCATTGTGCCACAGAGACTCAGGACAGTGAGCAGGCTGTCTGCTGGTGCTGCGCTCCTATCATGTCAGGCATAGCACAATGCTGAGATATATCCTAAATAGATAAACAGCTTGTGCCACTTCAAATCTGATTATATGTGATTAGTTAAATGTGCAGATTAAAATCAGGGGTCAAAATGGGTATGTGAAAGTCTCAATATACGACACTTTCAATTTCTAACCCAGGCTGCAAGTGTCAGGTGTGATTCTGATGTTGAGAATTGCAGGTACAGGTCACACGGCTCTGCTTGCTGGACCCTGCTCCACACCATGGTGTTTTGAGTGTGCAAAGTGACAGTGAGGGGACACACAGAAGTGGCATTGCAGGACATTCTCTTCTCTGCACTGAAAAGGCTTCATATGCTGGTAGGAAGGAAACGAAAGCAGCAGAGGCAAGAGCAGTATTGAAGTTAGAAGGCTGGGCACCGTTTTGGATCAAGTTGCAGAAGCACTGTGGGTGGCTGGAAACACAAGTGTCTGTGGGTGTAGGGCTTAATTTGACTTTATAAAATAAACTTTAAGGAAACTACATAATGTAAGAGGGGAGTTGAAGAGCAGTGGGCAGTGCTGTGCTGATGGTAAAGGGGTGTGTGCATGCCTCATTAGCTCAAGCTTGGAGACATCAGGTAATATCAGGTATTCCGCCCACAGAATCAGCTGTAAATGTGTGGTTCCAAAATAGCCCTTGTATCTAGGTCAGAGACTCAAAACTGTGAAGTAAGATGACTGTAGCTTCACTATATTTAGAGCAGGTTTCCCAGTGCTGATGTACATCCCAGTCTGTAGCAACACCGCGCCCTTCCCAGGGCGGGAAGCAGCAGCAGCAGCCATCGCTGCATGACTGCCATACCTCCTTGGGGTTCTGGGAGACCGAGACGCTTCTGGCAGAAAGCCGGGCCGAGATGTGGGGATGCTTTGGTTCCGTAGGCGGGAATGCCAGGGCCCCGGAGGCGGGGTGGGGCGGGGCAGGGCAGGGCAGAGCTCCGCGGGCGGAAGCACTGTGTGCGGAACCTTGGCGGCGGCCGCGGGAGCCGCCCGGAGCGGAAAGCGTGGCAGCGCGGCGGGAGGCGGTGCCGGGTACCCACGTGTGCGCGGGGCCATGGCGGCGGTGCCGGGGTTGCCGGGCATCCAGGGGATCCAGGGCATCCAGACGTGCCTCAGGGTGGCGGGAGCGGCGGCGGCGCGCCCCGAGCGTTTCCTCAGGTACCGCGGGGTGGCGGGGGGAAGTATTGGTAGCCCGAGGGAAAAAGCTGGAGGAGACTACCCAGGTGCAAAAGTTGAGGAGTGAGGCGGTGGAGCAAGGCAGTTACCTCTTTGAAACCTGGGGTCTGGCTCTTGGATGATTGAGGTGTTTATTGCTGTACTGTTTACTTACTCAAAATGTCTGGAGCGCTTAAATACGATCAACATATTGGAAGATGCAGCTATAGAAAGGTGGAGTATTCTGTCTAATTGCTTCATACACAAACTGCAATAAAGCTGAAAGGATTAAGAATTTCGTAATTTTTCCTATGCATGTGTAGTAGCAGCAATCCAAGAGACGTGTAGAAAGTAAAGCCACAGCAGTAATTGCTGAAAGGTGCTATTCTGTAGCACCGAAGTACCAAAGCAGATATACAAAGAGCAGCAGAGTGATCATGTGATTAACTTAATGGAAGGTGTTAAGCTCTTTTATTTTTTCTGCTTTTAGCGTGCAGGATGGACTGGCTGCCGACTTCAGAGCAATGACAAAGACTCTCTACGATTTGAATAAAGGAAGTAACATAGTTCGTGGGGGTCCTCTAAAAGAGCTGGTGATAGAAAATTTTGATGAAGAACAGATTTGGCAACAACTAGAGCTCCGGAACAATGCAGTTCTCGATTTCTTCAAGAAATCCATTGCAAGGGATGCTGAGGATGAAGATCTTTGTCTTCTCTCAGACCAAGAAGAGGATAGCTCTGATGCGGAGACTAGCAGTGACAAGGAATTGGATGACAACATAATGGAAACAGAAACTGAACAGAAGAATGTTTATACAAAAGATAAAGATAAAACTAAAGTGAAAGAAAAACAAAGTAAACTCAGAGAAAGCATAGTGCAGGAATACAGTGATGAGGATTCTGATATTGACTTTGATATTGAAGCACTGGAGCAACAGGCTAAAACAGCCAAGGAAACCACACTGAAAAAAAAGGGAAGAAAATCTGTAGTGGATGACAGGTTTTTCAAGCTGGCTGAGATGGAAGCATTTTTAGAACATGCAGAGAAGGAAGACAAGGAAGACAAGGAAGAAGAAGAAGAAGATGATATTAATTATTTTGAAGACATTATCTCAGACGATGAGGAAGAAGAGTCTGAAGAAGCTAAAGTCAAAGTAAGAATATCAGTAAAATAATTTTCTGATATGTCTTTTCCTTGAAATCAAAATCTAATATCAGTTAGAATGACTATAAACTGTTTAACTCTGTGTAGAAACTGCCAACTTAAATTTGATTAGGTGACTAATAATTACTTCTGAAGCTTTACTTTAACAATGAATATCTGGTAAGAAAATTTCCTAGTGTAGAAGGACATAGCATCCTGTTATTCCAGTCTCTCCTTAGATGGGCCTTGGGCTTTTACATAAATAAAAGATATAGTACCCACAAGAAATAAGGGACCTTGAAGAATTGCAGAATAGGTGACCCAGCAAATGAAAAAGATTTGTCATTCAGCATCTGGCAGTTAGAGATCACTAAGGTGGTTGATGCAGAGCAACGGGCTTTTCCCATGGACATGGCCTTGTAATTCTGATATAACTTAAATTGATGAGTAATTGTTTCAAAAGTAAGTATTTTTTTATTTAATATTACCAGACATTCTCACTAGCAAGTAAGAAATATACCCAGGGAATTTGTGTGCATTCCAACAAGTATTTGGCAAAATCTACAGCTCCTTGACTTCTGTATGTTTAAGTGGTAGAGGTTTGTAAAAACCAGTAAAAGAAATCAGTTTTACTATGACGCCCTACCATAGGTTAATGCATCACTAACCTGAATTACTGTTACACAAGTAGTGCTGTTCCCCAGGCAGTAAAGATTTTAAAAGACAGGATACCCTTCGATTTCTGTCAGTCTTAACAGCTGTGGTTTGTTGTTTGGTTTTTTCGTTCTCTCTCACCTTTTTAGCCAATTAAAAGTTCGAGAGATATGACATACAAAGATTTCTTTGATCCAGTTGATGATGATGATGGTGATGATGATTTAGTAGCTAATGATGTTGAAGATGACCAGGAAGAGGAAGCAGACAGTGCTATTGAAGAGCAAAATGAAGGAAGTATGTCTGAGTAAGTAAAACGCAGGTAAAATGTCCTTGTAATTTTACACTAAAGTAAAGCAGAAAATACTGAGAATGCCAGGCTCACTCTGGTCATAGTTTGCCATTCTGAGTTAACTGTTGTATGTTCATGGTTTGTGTTGTCACCTTATTTAAAATTAGTTTATTTACTTTGGTTTTAGTATTATCCCTTGATATTTATTTGAAAAAAGTATTTAAGAGCTGTAACTTACTTTTTGAAAGTTATTTTTATTATCCAGAAGTTTCCCTAATGTCCTCTACCTTCAGGGGGGTCTTTGAGACCTGTTGTAAACTGTAAGTTTACAAATATCTGAGGGCTGAAGTACCTTCATGTGAAAAATTATAGAAGCTTTTCAACTTTTATATTAAATGTTACTGTTACAGGTTTGAGGACATGGATGAAATGGTTGAGCACATGAGAACTAAAGAAGCTTCTAAAAAAGTAACTTTCAGTTTGCCAGATGACAGTGAAACAGAAGATGTAACTGAAGTGCAATTAGAGAAGGGCATTGATCCTGGTGAAATAAAGTCTTCTTTTGAGAAGAGACAGGAAAAGGTAATTGTGGTTTGGTTTTCTTTGGGTTTTGTTCATATTTTATTTGACTAATACTTTGAAACAATGGCAAATTTTTTTTTTTACTGATTATGTCATTTGTTCAGAGTCAAGCAGATATGAAGAGGGTATGTAAAATTTAAGAAAAACACATGGTTTATCTACATAGATACATCTGCAATCATATATTCTCTCATATACCTGACATAAATATTAATTTCTTGCTGTGAGTTTATGAGTGAGCTCTGTTTTAAACTCCTTAGGAAACTGTGTTTTTCAGATGAGCAAAAAAATAAAAAGTTTAGAAGAAGCATTGTTAGAGGAGAAACCTTGGCAGCTTAAAGGAGAAGTGACTGGACAAAAACGTCCTGAGAACAGCCTTCTGGAAGAAACAGTCCTTTTTGACCATGCAGTCCGAATGGGTAAGGAGGGGGACAGGGCTTTCCTGCCAGCATGGTTCAGACCATGTTGAGTATTCTTCCCTTTGACCTTGCTGAAAACACCTGTGACTCAAGAGCAGGGTAACAGAACATCAAGTTAAACTTCTTTATGTGATTTTGAGGTTGTGCATTTTCACAGTGGAAACTACAGGAAATCATTCTAATTTTTGTTAATTTTTAATTTACATGGAAGTTCATAACTTTGGTGGCAGACCTGGTAGTTTATGAGCCTTACATAATAGGACTTACTTTTGCTTCTATTTACTTCCTTCATCTTCAATTGCTACATTTTTGTGAAGGCTTTACTTTGTTTTTCTGTAGTTTATTCTTCATAGAATGAGAACTCTTTGTTGCTGGAGAAACATTAATCTTAAAATTCTTCTCTTTCTCCTTTCAGCACCTGTGATCACAGAAGAAACTACTTTTCAGCTTGAAGATATCATTAAACAGAGGATATTGGATGAGGTTAATATTATCTTACCTGTTCCTCCTTATATTGCTCATAGACTTGATTCACAGGGCACATTCAAGGATGAGTTTGAAGCATTTCCAATGTTAGGTGTAGAGTTATCTTAATATCTGCAACTGGTTGTTTTATTCTTTTGTCTTGATGAATGTGTCTTTAGATTGCTAAGGAGCCCTATTTTTATATTCCTGTTACACGCCAAGTTTTGGTGCACTTCAAAACAAGAGTGTGTGCAGATAAAACTGTAAGGGCTTTATTTGGAATATAATGCTAGTCTGTAAGTTTTGGCTGTTACCATAACTGTAGTGCTCTGAGCATTCTGAGCACTGACCAAAACTCAGTTGTTCACTTCATTTTGCTTCAAAGCCACTGATAGAAAATTTGAATCTCACAGCTTAGTGAGCCTTATTATTAGTTGAATTAAAAAAAAAAAAGTACATATGGGGAAGAATTTGTAACTTGTTGTAGTTTTTGCCCTCCTTCACTGAAAACAAGGACGCAAGTTAGAGCTATAACTTTAATTGCTTTGGTTTTTTGAATAAAAGTATGAAACTTAATGAGTCCTGGGAAGCCACGTGCATGAACTAGTTAATGTGCCAGGTAAATAATTGAAAAATGTTCTAAATAAGTTGTAGCTGATAGTTGACTGTTGTTGCATTTGGTCATTACTTTATGACTTTCTCAGGCATGGGATGATGTAGTACCAAAAGAAAAACCCAAGGAGGAGACTTTTGAATACAAGAAACGGATCACTTTGGACCATGAAAAGAGCAAGCTGAGTCTCGCTGAAATCTATGAGCAAGAATACATGAAACTTCACCAGGTAACATAAACGATATCTTTCCTTTGGGTTTGGAGTTCACACCATGTAATCTTGTGTGTTCATTTATACACTTTCAAAGTGGAAGTACTTTAGTCTTCCTCTCAGTGCTCACCAGTGAAACAGCTCTGAATTGTACGTTGTGTTGTTACCGGTCTTGCTTTTTTTTACCAGTAAAATAGCTTTATGAGTGGTGTTGCAGTAACATTGCATCCTTAATGCAGCAAAAGACTGAAGAGGAAGAAAATCCTGAACACAAAGAAATTCAGGAAATGATGGATTCACTCTTCCAGAAGCTGGATGCGCTTTGTAACTTCCACTTCACACCCAAACCAGTAAGTGCGTAAGTTTCATAAAGTTGGGGGCTTTCTCCCCTTTTATAAACTGGATACTTTAAAATGTATTCCAGAAATGGAAAATAAAGTAAACATTGATGTTTACTGAGCTCATTATTAGTTCATATTAAATGCACTGTGATTGCCTCTAAACAATCCCAAATACTTGGTGTCTTCAGCTGTCTGTCACCTCTAAGATGGTGTGCTCAGTCCTGAACGTCTCCTTATTTCTAGCCCGTGCCAGAAGTTAAAATCGTGTCCAACCTTCCAGCTATAAGTATGGAGGAAGTAGCACCCGTTGCTGTTAGTGATGCTGCTCTCTTAGCACCAGAGGAGATCAAGGTAAATATAAAACGGCATAAAGGATCAGGAGAGGATCTGTGTGGTTTTAGAAGGATGTACTTACTGTCTGTCAGGTCAGTGGGAAGTCTGCCCCTTCCCATCCTGTTGGGTGGTTCCTCACCTTGTGGACCGTTTTGCCTAGAATTTTAGCATTGGTGGTTGTTGGGGGTTTTGAGGGTAGTGAGGGTGTTGGGGTTTTTTTGCTAAGTGGAAGGTGGGGAAAGAATAAATTTTATTTGGCTCCAGTAGGCCATAATATTATGCTTTGTTCTTGATCTGGACTGCTATGTGATGGTCACTGTTGTCCCAACATACGTATGGGTATTGGGAAGGAGAAAGCTAAATGACACTAAAACAGAGTAATTAGTATGTCCTGGATCAATTGTACAAAGTTCATTTCCCAGCTTTTGCCAGTTTTTGGCCTTTGCCTTATCCTGAGCTAGCACTTGAAATAATGGAAACACTGAGACAGATTTGAGTTCTGTGAAGTGAATCTTGTCTTTTGCACTGTTACGGATCTAGAGATCTTGTTCTCTTTAGGAAAAGAACAAAGCTGGTGATGTAAAAACAGATGCAGAAAAGACTCCCACAGACAAAAAACGAGAACAAAGAAGGAAGAAGCTCCGTAAACGTATGAGGCGAAGGGAAAAGGAGAAACGTCAAAAGCTTCTTGAAAAGATGAAACCAGAACAAGGCACAAAACTTAGCAAAAAAGCTGCTGCAGCAAAATTAAAAAGGCTTACAAAAGAAGGCAAAGCATCTCTGCTCAAGGTAAGATTAAAATCCCAAGGATAGATCATTTTTAGCTAGAGAGAAGGGAAACTTTATCCCAAAGAATTACAAGTATAAGGTTGGAAAAGAATTTAAAAGCTGTATAATACAATTACTTTATATAAAACTATGTTCACCAGACAAATGATTCAGTGTGAGGTGCTACTTTTCTTTTTTTCAAAGTTCACAAGGTGATATTCCTGCAAATACTAAGACATGTTCTTTACTTCCATGCATTTAAGCCGTTCCACTTCAAGTGGCATTACTTGAAGGCACATTGAGGTTTTTATGTCCTATATAAGCTTTGAGTTACTTAAACTGTTTCATAATACCATATTCCTATGTAATTTTGTCCTTATTGTGGAGCCTTCCCTAAAATCTCATCAGATTGATATTGGTTTACATGCTATAAAACAGTAAACTCGTGTACCACTTATGATGCCTTTTAAATAAAATTCTAAAAATCTCTGAAATTTTTAAATATTAGAAACCAATAGGAAAAATAATGTCATTGCTTCCAGATGGTTGTGGTTACCTTTTCAGAAGGGAAGCAGAACACAAAGTACTACCCAGTTGTAGTTCATGATATGCAAGGATCTGTTCTTGATGCCTGCTCTTACCTATCAATATAATTGCTATTTTGAAAGAGTGCGCAATCTTTATTTCTTTAGATAGCAGGAGTGGAATAAAAATATGATGGAAAATATCCTTTTAACATCAGTTACCAGATCTTTTTAGAGTCAAATACCCTTATGTGTGACTAGTAAGTAATACAATGGTACTGTTTGTACATTTATTGCTTATAACAAATGTTTTATCCATTGACAGGATGAAGGTAAAGACAAGGCCTTGAAATCATCCCAGGCCTTCTTTTCTCAGCTACAAGATCAAGTGAGAATGCAAATCAAAGATGCAAGCAAATTAAAGAAGAAACAGAAGAAAGAGAAAGCACTCTCTGTTCATAAACTGAAATTGTAATTTACCTTTTTTAATATGTCGCATCTTGTATATATTAAAATGTTTTTTTCTGAATTTGCATAGGTTTTATTGTGTGTTGATCTTTAAAATGCTTTGTGAAATTGAGGTGATGTTCACACAGCTTCTTGTAGATTTTACTTTTATTTTCCACCATAGAACTCTGATTTATTCCAAAAAGAAAGGTTCTTGCCGTGAGCAGATACATAACTGTGTAAAATACTTGACATCTGCTGTAACTGTACAGTTGCTTTAATCTGTAGCCCATAGCTTTGTATCTGCCATTATAATAGCTGTGTATCTATAGCAGGAGTAACTGCATCTATTGGAAAATGTAGGTGTATCCAGGCATTTAAATTACAGAAATTATATTTTGAAATCGTGATTGGCAAAGAGAGAGGACACGAAAGATTTTTAAGTCTGTGGTAACCCAGAGCTAGGAAATGGCTCTTTTTACTTAGACTGAGTCCGCAGAATGGTTCGGATTGGAAGGGACCACAGTGGGGTCATCTGGTCCAAGCTCCCTGCTCAAGCAGGGTCATCCCAGAGCACAAAGCACAGGATGGTTGTGGAATAGCTCCAGTGAGAGAGACTCCAGGACCTCTCTAGGCAGTGTGTTCCAGTGTTTGCTCACTATGCAGCAATGAAGTTCTTCCTCATGCCCGGGTGGAATTTTCTGTGCATCAGTTTCTGCCCCTTGCCCCGTGCGCTGTTGCTGGGCAGCACCGAGCAGAGCCCTGTTCCTCCTCTGGCACCTCCCTGCAGACACTGACATGCAGGGATGAGGTCCCTTCTCAGTCATTTCCTCTTCATGCTTGCTTTTTTATCCTCCCCTACCAGCACCGTTTTCAGAGTCCATATAAACAATAATTCTCAGGTTGAAAATACTTCAGTATTTGCTCTTTCCTTGGCTGAACAAAAAAACCAAAACAAACCAAAACAAACGAAAAACCAAACAAAAATAAACCCCCGCACAAAAAAACCCCAACAAAAAACAACCAAAAAACCAACCACCCAAGGGAAAAAACACCCACCAAGAAAAAACAACCCCTCCAGTTGCTGCCCCTGTGGACCTCAACTGTTTTCCACGCGTTGTCTTAATAGGAAATTTTAGATCCGAGGAGGGCACAGTGTTCACAATAGCCACCGCTCTGCGTGAGGGGATGTGCAGGGCGCGGTGCCGCCATCGGCGCTGCATTGCTCAGGCCTGGCGCCGGGCGGGGAGCGGCGGCCCTGGCCCGGCCCCTCACGGTGCGGCCTGGCCGCTCACGGCCCCGGGAGCGACTCGCGGCTGCGGTGCCGGTGCGTGGGAAGAGTGGAAGGCCGGGCCGGGCTGGGCGGGATGCGGGGGGCTTCGGCTGGGCTCTTCGGTCGAGGGGCACGGGCGGCTGGGGGGGGTTCCCGGCGCATGGAGNGGAACGGCTCGGGAACCTGGGCCCCGCCGTCCGGAGCACTTGGAGCAGCGCCTGAGCCCCGGCGCCGGCAGAGCTCGACCCGGCCGCACAACGGGTTCGGGCAGGCACAGCGGCCGTGAGGGTGAGGGCTGCAGAGCAGCCCGGGGTGTGCTCTGGAAATGGGTGCTTTGTACACAAAATTCCTCTCAGTAGCAAATAAGACAATGATAAAATGTTCCCAGCGACAGGACGAGGACCAATGGCCATGAACTAAAACACAAGAAGTTTCATCTCAGCGTGAGGAAGAACTTCACATTGAGGGTGGCACAGCACTGGAAGGCCTGCCCAGGGAGAGTGGTGGAGTCTCCCTCTCTGGACACATTCACAAATCACAGAATAAACTAGGTTGGAGAAGGCCTTTGAGATCATGGAGTCCAACCTATGACCTAATATTACCTTACCAGCTAAACCATAGCACTGAGTGCCTCATCAAGTCTTTTTCTAAACACCTCCAGGGATGGTGACTCAGCCACCCCTCTGGGCAGCCCATTCCAATGCTGAACCACTCTTTCTGTGTAGAATTTTTTTCTAATATCTAGGTTCAGCTTCCCCTGGCGCTGCTTGAGGTTGTGTCTTCTTGTCCTGTCACTGGTCACCTGAGAAGAGGCCGACCCCCACTGGCTACAACCGCCGTTCAGGGAGTTGTAGAGAATGATAAGGTCCCCCCTGAGCCTCCTTTTCTCCAGGCTAAACAGCCCCAGCTCCCTCAGCTGCTCCTCACAGGGCTTATGTTCCAGACCCTTCACCAGCATTGTGGCCCTTTTCTGCAAACCCCTCTGGATGCGTCCTCTGTGGTACGTGCTTCAGGTGACCCTGCCTTGGCAGGGAGTTGGACTGGATGATCTCCAGAGGTCCCTTGCAACCCTGACTATTCTGTGATTCTGTGAATATTAAAGGACTTGCTTATTTGAATTCCAGGTTCATTAGCTGATGTAAATGTAAACTTGAGATTAGTTTTTCATTTATCGAACCTTTTAAAGGCAGCTGCAGTGCTCATCATA
Organism: Dasyornis broadbenti; assembly: GCA_013397935.1. Lineage (NCBI taxonomy): Eukaryota > Metazoa > Chordata > Aves > Passeriformes > Dasyornithidae > Dasyornis > Dasyornis broadbenti. The sequence goes on along the minus strand of VZRN01002709.1, from coordinate 881,303 downwards.
ACAATTGTGGTGTGCTTCCCTGCCTGGTAAGGCAAGCTAAAGGACAGTAGCATTTTAACAGTTAAGGATTGCTTGACTTCTCCACTTTTCTCCTCCTCTGTTCATCGTGGTTGTATCTGGTACCTTAGAAGACACCTCATTCGATATTTCTTTTTCTTGAAGGCATGTCAGGGGATTACAGATGGAAAATGCAAAGCCAAGAAAAGTCTTTTAAGTATTACAAAATAAAGAAATATGGCCTGAATGGAGTTGTCCGTACCATGTAATTGCTGTGAAGTTTTGTAATGGCAGAAGCCAGGTCTTCAGGAATCAAAAGATCCCGAATAAGTTTGTCACTCAGTAATAACAAGAAGAAAAAAGAAACAACAAAAAAAGTGGAAGTTAAAGGAACACCATCTATACCTTCAGCATCGTCCTCTATTACTTCCTTTTTTAACAACGTCCCTCCTGCTAAAATTAGCTGTCCCATGTGTGGGCAATTGGTACCAAGATATGAAATAAATAAGCACATTGATGAAACATGTCAGAGAAACCGTGGTGAGATTGGTGCCATTGATGCTACACTGAATTCTTTTAGGAATAAGAGTCCTGCAGCTGCAAATCAGAGCAATAATTCAAGCACATATTTTTCCAAAAACCTCTTAAATCTAGAAACAAGTCCTCCGAAAAGTGATTTATTGAAAGCAAGAGGGAGTGCAGCACAACAGACTAGTCCTTATTTTAGCAAGAATAGTTCAGCCTTTAGTGTTAACAATGAATCACAGGCTCAAACAGTTAAAATAGTCTCTTTGGGAAGCTTGTCTTCAAAACTGTCCAGAAGACGTTGTTTCCATGGAGGAAAACAGGCCTTGCATGAAGAGATCAACTCTTCACCTCCAGGTGTTCACAGTGGCTGTAGAAGTGCTGCAGCACACGATGATGATGATGATGATGATGATGAGATTGATGCTGGGCAGAGTTCTCAGAAAGAAAATCATCCTTCTCAGAGAAGGCACCAGGAACAAAAGTTTTCAAAGAGGGAACCTGAATTTAAAAATGAATTGAACAAATGTAATCGAGAAGACCTTGTGGATACAGTTCAGGTACCTTTACCAGCTGATAATAGTAATGACAGACAGTTCCCATCTGGTACAAGGAGCACCCAAACAGAAGGCAGGTCTGAAGGTGTGATACTTAGTCCTGATAAATTTGAAACACCTCTAGCCATCCATACTTCAGCAGAGCTGACCAGTAATTTGGAAGTCGAGACTCAGCCTCACACTGAGGTTACTCCTTCGAAGACAGATGAGAACTGTGGGATGCAAAATTGCTTTAGCAAGGATGATGAAGAGGTGCTTCCTGTGGAAGTTCTTGAAGACCTTAAGAATGACGTGAACCATAGTTTGTTAGAAACTGTGGAAAAGGTAGAATTTCAGGATTCCACTAGAGACATTCTAGACAAAATAGATGAGGTCCTCTCTGTCCCCAGCTCTCCTGGTCACCCATACTACCTCCAGAATTTTTTAGTAGTGCTGCGAGCAGTATTGGAGAATGAAGATGATGTCAGACTATTTAATGAGCAAGATTTGAACATTATAACCAAGTTCTACAAATTATCAGGTATCTTTTTTTTAAAAATACATTTCCACGTTACCTCTCGTAGAGAGAACTGTTACATAGTTTTATGTGAGGAGTGCCAAATCAATTGACAATTTGATTAATTCCTTAAGGGAAGAAGCTCCTTTTTCTCAGGAGATGTACCCCTCAGTGGCTTTTTGTAGATATACTCTCCTAATGTTGTTAGGCACAACTCCTGAGAGAATGGGGGCACACAGCCTCACACAGCCCTCCCAGCAGCCTGGCTTGCCCAGCTTAATGGATCCAAGCTGGCCACGAACACAAGCAGCCAAACCGAGGCAGGGCCCTTCAGAGCCCATTGGTGCACTCCAGGCCATAAGAATATTACAGTAGTGGCATCCTGGAGCTTGGTGATGCCTTGTTTATGTTGGGATAGTTAAAGGGTGAATATATGAAGAAAGGAAACGACAAAAGTCTTATTATTGGCTCTCCAAGGGAAGCAGTAGATGCGCATCATTTGCATCCAAAGATCCAGGAATAAACTCACAGTTAGACCAGTAGTGTATGCAGGTGTTGGCTGCTTTAACATATACTGGAAGAGATGTTCAGGATACACCTTCCCCATTTCTGCATTCCCTTCCCTGGATGTGAGCAACACTGATCAGTAACAGGAGCTTGTTCTGTTAAATAAAGGAAGTGCTTGTTTCTCTTTCAGTGTGATTTCAGAATTCCCCTCTTATGGCAGTTGGGAATATAGAAAGATTTACTGCAAAGTGGTGCTGATAAATCCATGTCTGCAGTGGATGTGAGGGTCACGGATAAAACAATCTGTCTTTGCAGGGTAGGAGAGATGCAGCCATTGAGCTGTGAGAAGTGAGTGGATAGCACTAAGTCAGTAGATAACAAATCCCGGACAACTGAGAGATGGATGTCTTTGCCTTCACAGAATACCAGGCAGGATACTTTAAAAGTTCAGGTAGATGAGTTATCTGTCCCACATTAGAAGTTTCTACCCAAGCAAGTGTTGTCTTTCAGTTATTGTAAGACAAAAAAGCCCACACACCTGCTTAGTACTATGAAGTTGTTTGAATATAGGTATTTTCCAGTATTTGATTATTTTCTGCTGAAATGTCTTTCATTCTTCAGTGAGTTATCTCTAACTCAATGAAGTTTATGAAGCTTATCACGAAATTCGTATCACAGCCCTGCTTTGGTCAGTTCCATGATCCGGAGAAAGAATGTCCATGTGTTAATCATTTTTCTTTCTCCAGAGTTTTAAAAACTGGGGACAGACTTTAAAGGAGTCATAACCCCGCAGAGAAAATGACAAGCTTATATGTCTGAATGTAGTTCTCCCAGTGAATTGATCCAGGAAACATTCCATTAAAGAAAAGGCTGAAAAAGTCTTACAAGGATAGAAGTGTTAAATAAACATTTAATATTTATCTGCCACTTCATAAGTATGTCTAGGTCTGGTAGTGTTTCAGTGTCTTTTTACTAATGATCAGTTTTCAGTTAAGCAGCAGCAGATAGGGGTAAAAAATTTAGAAGCTAATGGGGGTTGAATTAAGTATTCAAAAGGTTGTTGAATGTATCAACAATAGCCAGACTATTTTCAGCTAAAATTTAATAAGCTATTTTGTTGAATTTCAGCATCGTTATGTTTAAAAAGTCTTTTTAAAAGGTACTTTAAGAGAATACTTCTGTGATAAAAATCAAATTATAGTAGTTTTTTTCTCTCATTGTTTTCAGTAGATATATTAGTAAAATTAGGCTTTTCTTTGGAAAAATAAGAATCTGAAGAATGCTGCACAGAGAGGTATTCTGTGATTACAAAATTATTCTGACAGACTACAGCTTCTTTTGTTCCCAGCATGAAATATTTGATTATTGAATGACTATTTAAGAAAGCAAAAAGATCTATTTAACATCACAATATGCGGAGTTGAAAAATAAAGTTGTCTTTTTCTATTAAACAAATTATTTTTTGAAGAGTAAGCATGTCAAGATGTATTTTAGCCATGTACATTACCTACAAAATACATTCTAATGGTTTTCTACCTACAAAACCTAAAGATTCTAATAAACTTATTAATTACTTGGAAAAGTAAGTCCTGGTATTTTACCAAGGCTGCTTGTAGAACATGGGGAGATTTAAATGCGTTTTAGAGAGTACCTGCATCAAAGTAATTTTTCTGGTTAAGGTGGTGATTTTGCATAGTACTGTGTTTAGAATTTACTCTTCTTTTTGTCCTTACCCACTTTTCATGAAATCTGCAGTTTGTGGGCAGAAGTTGTATGTGAGACTTTTTCAACGCAAGCTGAACTGGTTAAAGGTGAACAAAATAGAGTATGGGGAGATAAGTGTGGATTTATCACCAGTAATTGAAGAACTGGCTAAAGCCAGATTTCTACAGACAGGTAAGGCCAGCATTAATGAATCTTTAAAATACCACAAATAAAATCTACAGTTGTGTCATGTTGGAGTTCAGTGCACTACATGCTTATCTGTGCCTTGGGAGGAGAACTAGAGGAGCAGGATAAAAGCTTCACGTAGATGAGTGGTCTTGTGAAAATACAAACAGTGCAAATTAAATCATAGACAAGACCAGCTTTTCTGAACAGCATTTTTTTTTGTAACTCAGCAGACTTTTTAAATCTTTACTGTTATTTTGAATTTGTAAAGGCTGTTTTTATTCTGTTTATTCCAGTCCATCAAAGTAGACCTGTGAAAAGGTCCAGAAGAAGGTCCAGAAGAATTTCAGGGTGAACCAGATAGCATTGATAACACATTTTTGAAGAACCGAAATCATTAGATTAGTACTATGTTGTATGAATGTACTGAGAGCTGTTGCTAGAATGTATGTGTATAAAACAGCGTGAATATATGTGGATCATTTTCCTTTCAGAATCTGAATTGGAAGACCTCTGTGAAGGGTTGGATTTGCTTTCAGCCCCTGAGCTAAAAACGCTGGCAAAGATCTTTCACTTGCCAAACCCAAATGCTCAGAAACAGCAACTTGTGGGTGATTTTCTGAGGTTGTCAAAGCAGCGTTCGGTCTTCAGCAGCAGTCAGGCTGGCGTTGGGACAGTGATTTTGAAAAGGTAAATGTTTACAGTTATGTTTTGCAGGTGAATGTAAGTTGTGCTTCTAATGGCTGAAATCTAGATGCCTTTTCAAGAGAGGAATGCGTTTAGTAAATTTATTAATAAAAAAGGGCACCGTTACATTTCAGTTCACAGGGAGTCAAACAGAAGAGTAAATACTAGACTGTTTAGTCTCTGCTTCTTTCAAGGAAAATCAAGTTTATGCATTAATTGGCTTGAAAAATAATAATTTCATACTTCATTCAGTATATTTTAGTTTTTACAAGTCATGGTAAAATCCTTTGTTACAATAATTTTTTTTGTCCTTCCAGGGTGAAGGACCTGGCTGGAAAATGTGTCAGGGTCTGTAAAGGCCCTCGGGCTGTCTTTTGCCGAATTCTGCTGCTGTTTTCGCTGCCTGAGTCGCTGGAGGAAGAAGAAGCTGGCAGTGCTGGGCAAGGCCTGCTCTCCACAGTCCTTAGGACAAACATGGGGCATATGGTGTTCCCCAGTTACACAGTAAACAGGAAAACACAAGTCTTCCAGGACAGAGATGATCTTATCAGGTAGGGAGTGCTTTGGCAGCTTGGAAATCTGTTCATTTCTGGAAAAGCTTTAGTGCAGCACTTTTGTAGGCAAGTAAGAATTCAGATGTAGAACTCCAGATGTAAAGATGTAGAAGTGCTTATTTCGCAATGATTCTAAGTGCATTTTTGTGTACAGGTAGGGCTTGTAATTCACAGTAGCTTGCATTTGGAACCAAATAGCATATTTGTTTGCTTCATGATCATCTGATGAAAGCTGTTTCTTCATTTGCTGTGCTGATGAGCTAAACTAAAATTATGTTCTCTAGCTGATAAATAAATTTAAACATAATGTGCCCTGCTAGTTTAAACTCTGGTAATCCTACAAGATTAAGAATAAAGATGGCTGCATGGGTCAATGTCTTTGGAGACTGAAGGAAAATAATTTCTTTCTTTCAACTATAGATGCTTTTTAGTCATAATAAAGTTGTTGTGGCTTTTTACCTCAGGTATGCAGCTGCTGTTCATCTGTCGAATGATATAGCCACTGCAATGGTAAATGGGAACTGGGAAGAAGCTAATAATCTCTATTTGTGTGCTAAAGAAGCCTGGAGTGAACTGAAAAATCACCCCTCTTTGAGGTAAAGAACTGGAAACTGGCCTAGTGTTCATAGGAAACTGTTAGGTGTATTATCTTCCCTTGGGTACTTTTCCTTTTGAGAGAGGCTTATCGATTAGGAGTGTTATTTAAGCCTGATAAAGCTAGAGACCCTGATGTTCTTGAAAGTTTGGAATTTTCTGATTTTTTGTTTAGCTTTTCAGTTACAATATGAGAAGAGCTTTTTTATAAAATCTTGGGAAAGAATTGGTAGGCATGGATAAAGCACTAAAACAGTTCTGTTTTATGTGCCAATGCAGAAGAACAAGCGTTTTATTTTTCCCTTGTCATAGTTTTTTTTTTTTAATGGCTTTGAAACAAATGGCAATAAGCAGAAATTAAAATTGACTGTGAACAAAAAGATGTCGCACATATTATGGGAAAACGTGCTGGGTTATTCATGTCTTTAGATTTCCAAGTGGGTGTCACTCAGGAAATGTTACTGAATATGTGAGAACTGAAATAACACCTATTGGGTTTGAAGTGTTCTTTATCAGTGTTTCTTTTAATTATTTTGTTTTATGGATTAATGACACACCACAAGTTAAAACCTTATGTTTGGCATTATATTTAATTTCATGGCAACTGATTTAAAATAATATTCATAGAGGGTCATTTGGAGGTCTGTTCCATTTTACACTGAAGAGAATGGGAAAACCTATTTTGACTTTACTAAGACATTCAAAAGACTTGTCCTGAAACACAGAGGTACCTTCTGAAAAGATGATAGTCTTCTTTTATGGCTGGAAATTTCTGTTCCAGACTTTTTCTTTTGTTCAGCTTTGTGTCTGAAGTTAAACTTCTGACTTATGAGAATGATTGGTAGTAACAAAATATGATGTAATAAGTTACTGTTCTGCATCTGCTATAAAACTGATTAGCTGATAATTCCACTGCTATTGAAACTAAATACACTGTGCAAGTGCAGCTTGCACCTGCTTCCTAAGCCAAACTGTTGTCTTACCTTTGGGTTCTTGGCTTTGCAGCTGGGGTAGTCATTTCCAATCAATTTGGGTATATAAAGCATGTAATTTTTGTAAATGCTTTAGGTATAAGTATTCTTAGTAAAAGAGTTTTATTTATTTAAAATGCTGTAATTAGATTGATCTGAGGTGCTCTTGTTTTTCAGCTATCACAGAGTTTTACCTGATTACCTGCGACGTTTCACAGTTGGCTGGGTGTACACAAGAATCCTTTCTCAAGGTGTTGAAATTCTACAGAGACTTCACAAGTATAAGGTAAAATAGTGAAGGGAGTAGGAGTATGTGTTTAATGTAGCATTCTACATCAATTTACATTTCTGATGTGGCTGGGAAATGGTGGTAATGCTTGCCAGGGCTTGCTACAGTTCTGATAATAGGTTATTTTAAAGGGAAAATGGCTCTTTTTTTGTGCTTCTTTAGAAAGTTTTAAATTGTTTTCATTTCTCCTTATGCTTTGGAGCTTTACCATATGTAATGTACCATAAGACTATTGCTGAGATATGCTTGTTTGAGTATTTGAAGATAGCTGTGTTTCACTGGGTTTGGTTATTGCTTTTAAACAGAAAAATTTTGAAAGAGAAGTCTTCTATGGAATTCCTGTCTCATCCTTAGGGGCTAACATCTCCAAAGACCTCTGACTTACATGTTAAAGCAAATCAGATTATTTTGAAAAAGACTTCACCTCTGCAAAAAGGCAACAAGTAATACTTAGATATTTTTCATATACAATAAGGGATACAGAAAGGATAAAAATACTGGGGTTTTGGCAGCTAACCTTTAAGGTTGCATAAAAGTATCTCTATTCTAGAGTTTTCAAGATATACATATGGATCTGAAATGGGTGTATTGGGTAGTGGAGTAAAAAGCAAGTTTGGATTGCCCAGAGACAAAGTTTTTATAGTATTCATTAACTAGAAGGGAAAGTGACAAGCTGACTTGGACTTGGTTTTGTAACGCAGTTAATAAAGGTACAATCCCATTGCTACAGGAAGCAGTGCAGCAGCTGCAGAGCCTCCTGGCCCAGGACGTTTATTGTGTTGACAGCAGAGGGAGATGGTGGGATCGGCTGGCTCTGAATTTACATCAGCACTTGAAAAACACCAAGAAGGTATCTTCACAACTGCTGCTGGAAAGCTGGAAACACGGCAGGCATTGTCTGAAAATATTTTTAAAAAGTAGTTCTTACGAAAAGAGCAGTGGAGTAGAGCCTCCTAAAAATGCAGATATTGGTAGGAATCCCAAGGTCAGACAACCAGTTTCTCCTAAGAAAATGAATACACTTCCTTAGTCTTATACTGATCAGTAGAAATGGAGAGGAATGTTTTTTACTGTACTAGTGTGTATTTGAATGCAGAAGCCTCGTGCAAAATGTAACTCATTGGTTAGAACTTCAGTACATCAGTTAGCGAGGTGGCCCTGTCCTATATGCTTGTTTTTACTCTCACATCTTTGTGCTCCTTAAATCAATTGCTCCTGAACAGAGAGATGTGCAGAGGTGTCTGTAAATTATTCTTTGTCCCGTGTTGTTTGCCAGGCCATTGGCTGCATCCAGAGAGGGCTGGCAGACCCTGCTGTGCGCACCGGGCACCGCCTGTCCCTGTGCCAGCGCGCCCTGCGCATCAGAGACTCCCCCAGCTGCAAGCAGTTCCGAGGCCTGCTGCAGGACCTGCCTGTTCTCACAGTGGAGGATGTGACACATGTAAGCAAGGGAACACCAACTCCTTAGCTGTTTTTACTTCTGACAAGGAAAAATAATCTGGGAGACTTGTTACATGCTGTGCACCAGCCTCTGATTGACATGCTGAAGGAAAAGGAATACAAATGTGTTTCTAAAACAAAAGCCTCTTGTAATCAAATGCTTCTACATTGCTCAGCTTCTTGTCTGAAGTTAGTCAGCTGTACACTGATCTATTTTGCATTGCTTTATATGTGTTATGAATGTGATCAGCCATAAACTCCACTAATTTATCAGTAATGCCCTCAGAGCCTTTCTGTCTGAAGAGTGATCAGATCAGTGCATTGCCTCTGGTGGCTGCAGGCCAATCATTCTGTGTACAAGAAAAAGTAATGGTAACCTTTGCATGTTGTCAACATTAGATTAATGGCTAAAAAAATGCCAGTGTTCTTTAGGAACCTTTGGGAGTTATGCACTCTAAATATGTGCTGTGCAAATATTCAGTGTGATGCACTCGCGTCATATTAGAATGGATTTTACAAAAATCTTTCTTTTCCATACCATTGTAAAGATAATTCTATCTGGGCAAAATCAGAGCAGAGCCTCACTTGCTCTCTCAGCCTCCTCACCACATATCTCCCTGCAGTCCTTCTCTGTCTCAGTCCAGAGTTAGTCTCCTCAGTCTTCTGTATTTTTGCTCCTGGTCCTGCATATAGAAAGGCTACGTTGCCATCTGCACAGAATTTCTGCTAGACATTTGTTTTCTGAAAAATATGCCAGTTTATAAAAGCTAAACAGGATGATTTCACAGGAAAGGCTGGTTAAATTTTACTCAGTTGATTTTTGGAAGCAAATCTAGTTCCAATTTTAAGAAAACTGAAAAGGGGTTTCTGGCTAAAGCCAAAATGCTGGGTAGTAACCAAATGTTTTACTATGTTCAGGTTACAATCAGTGGCAAGATGTGTCCTCAGACGGGAATGGGAAAATCTGTATTTCTAATGGAGGATATTGGTGATGGAGAAGGAAGCGAAGACTGCAGTGTATCCACAGTCATGTGCTCAGTTGAGGAGCTGGCATTAACTCATTACAGGAGGAATGGTTTTGATCAGGGTAACAGTACCGTTGGTTTGGGGATATTTTACCATAAAATAACTGTAGAAGTAAAGAAACTATTTACTAATCAGTTTAGTAGTCCAGTTTTAGGTGATTTCATTAGACCAGTTTTTAGGCTGATTCTATTTCCTTCCCAAACACCTCTAATACATCATTTCCTTACTAAAATGCTCTAACGTGTTTTCAACCTGACCTGCTTCCTGGCCTTTAGTGGTTTGCTGCTTTCATTTACCAAAGGTGGTTTTGCAGTGTGTTAGGAAAAACTCATGATATTTTATACAAGATCTAATTATATACTATAAATATGTATGATGTTTTAATATATGATATATTGTTGTTATTTTCAATATTGTATCTTTTTTTTACGTTAAAAAAAGTTATGTATTTAAAAATGGTTAGAGTTAGCCCAGTAATCCTTGTGGGGGCCAGGGCAGGGATCGAAACTGTGCTGCAGCTGAAGGCGCCTGGCCTGGGAGCAGCAGGCCTTGGGGAATGGGGCAGGAATGTCCTGCATTTGCAGCTGCAGTGGGAATATGTGCTGACTTCAGCAGGCATGAACCTGAACATGGCATGTTTCTGCTTTGGGTAGTGCTGATTCAGTACCTCTTCATATGAGATTGCTGTAGAAATTAATGTTTCCATTTTTATTAAATTCTGCCCTTTAGGTATTCATGGGGAAGGCTCAACGTTTATTACACTGTATGGGATTCTGATGTGGGATATCATTTTCATGGATGATGTACCTGACGTGTTCAGAAATTCCTATCAGGTAGTTTTGAAAGGCTTTCTTTAGTTAATTTATTTGCCCATTGCTGTAGATTCAGTAAACATTTAAATCTTATTTGGGATTAGATTAACATTTTATTCTGATGGACTTTCCAGGCAGATCTTGATGTTTCCTTCATTTTATTATTGGTTATATTTGGTTTATTACCACGGGCCTCCTCAGTAATGAATTGCTGTGTCAGACTGGATTCACAGTCAGATTGGTCTGGCTAAATGCTTGTGTCCTATAGCTGAGCTCTCTGGGCAATTGTCCTTTATAAGCAGTGGAGTAACACTGCTGAGCCATACCCTTGTTCATCTCGTCTGAAGATGACACATTCTATCAAAAAAATAAGTCTCTTTCTTTTCAATAGCCTTATTTTTAAACTTGGGTTTGTTAATACCCCCACCCACCCCACCCCACCCTTTTTTTGGGATCATCCCTCCTTTTTGACAAAGAAAGGAGCAAGCAAACAACATTACACAGCCCTTTCCAACAGCTCCCTCTAACACCCTAAGGTAAATGATTCCAAGTGAATTTGTGGCTTTATTTTTCTTCACCATCTGAAGCAGAAATCCTTGTGGCTGAGCTGAAAACTCACAGACAGGAAAGGGTCAGCTGTAACTCCAAAGGCCGTATAAAACTGTGAAATGGAATTCATACAAATAGCTGCTCTTGTTATCCTTGTTAATACAGAGCAAGGCTATCATGATCCTCAGGTGTAAACAATGAGGAACTGACAGCTCACACCTGATTCTCTCAGTCATTCCTAGGCTGTAATTTTGTGGGATTATTTGTGGCAGCCGTTAGTGTAAGGCTGTTTTCTAAGCACTCTGCGTTTGCTTTTGAAAAGCTGCCGTGGCTCTCTGGCCCTGCCTGCTCAGTATCGGTCAATGCTGAATTGCCGCAGGGGCTTTTCACACGCAGAGTATTCAGTGCTGTGCCGGGGCTCTTCCTGTGGGCGCTGGAGGATCCACCCCAGCTTCATCACGGCTTTGTTCTTTCACCTCGAACTGCTCACTGTGCCTGAGTACTCTTCGTCCGGTTCCAGATCCTGACTGGAACGTTACTGCTCAGAGTGCTGGGAATGCATAGAATTCTTTGTCTGTTAAAGGAGACCTCTGTTTAGAGTTCAGAGCACAGGCTGAGATGTGGTCAGTGTTTGTTGCAGTGGCATTGGGTGTTAAAATATATGCACATTTTTCCTGTTAAATATTTATGTGGTGGACGCATTCAAGATAAATCAGCTCGATGTTTGAGTCACTTTGTAATTAAGAACAATATGAAGTAGGACATTGTCATTCTGGGAATAGCTGCTGTGCTGGCAGCTCCTCAGAGCTGTATGTACCTTTTCATCCAGACATCCCCCCTGGATTTATACACTGACAGCTTCTATGAGAACAGGAGGGCTGTCATCGAGGCCAGACTCCAGCAGCTTTACACAGCTTCCTCAGAGACTCTGGCAAAGTTGGTTGCCGACGTCTGGACCACTCAGGAGGGAAAAGCAGCAGCCCTGGTTAACTGGGGACGTTTCATTTCCCTCCAGCAAGTCCAGGTAAGTAACTCTTGCCCAGCATGGGCACTCCAATTAGTTTTGACATTCAATTACACGTGGCCCTAGTGTGCTCACAGGTTGTATTGAGCCATGACAGATGGAGAGTGGTGGAAGGGAGGAATTGGGATTAGAGATAATTGTACTGAAGACCCTGCACAAATACTGTTAAAATTTTCTCATATGGTCATTTTTCCTGCAACAGTAGTTGGGAACACAGCAGTGAAATCAATGTAAAAAATCTATTGTAGATGTAAACATCTACTTCTGTTTTTTTCTTACACGAGACTAAACAAAGAGCTGAGCTGGGCCATTCAATATTCTCGTGAGGGTTGGGAAATCGTTCTGCAGGAAATTAAAAACAACCCCAGCCAACTACCAAACCTTCTCTTTCAGAGCCTGGTCTCTTGCCTTGGAGGAGAGTTCCTGAGCGGTGTTTTCCGGCGGCTTTCCAGGGACCTGCGGCACTGCCGGGGGGGCCTGCCTGACTTGCTCGTTTGGCGCTCCCACAGCCAGCACTTCAAGGTGTGTGGCGAGTACTCAGTGCTCAGTTACCTTCCCTCCTGTAAAACCTTGCTCTTGTCAGCCCACACAAACTGTAATTTCCTGTCGTGGTGGAGTCAACCCTGCAGCTCAGCTGCCCAGCCCCCACAGAACACTGGGTGATGATCTGCTCCTCCAGCAGCTGGGCTGGAGCATTAATGGGCACAGGGAGAACCAGCAACAATCAACGCTGGCTACCGTTGGTGTAGAAAAGGTCTTTAATAAAACATAGTGTAAAGCACCTGTTACCAATCAGCCATACACGTTCTGACTGTTAGCAAACTGTTCTACTGGCACCACCTAGACAAAAACTGGACTGTCTGAGTCTACAACAACTGTGTCTGCTAGAAAAATTGAGTAAACAGTCATGTTTTGTGCCGTGCATGGTACTGGAATAGATAGTAGTGATTTGTCCCAAACCAGGCCAAGAGACACTTCTGAGACAAAGGCCAAGAAGTGGGTATTTGCTTTATTCAGTGCAGTGGGTGTGGGGGATCACTCCTCTGAACGCACACACCAGCACTTCTTACAACACAATATTATGGGTAAAATTCATGAATATTCATCACATTCCTTGGGACAGGAGTGGTTATACAAATTACTTCTCGGAAATCATTAATGTCATTAGCATATGTGCTACGCATGCGCTGTGTATTTTGGTGGTCGCACTAAGGAAGGCTTAGTCAGCAATTTCTGAGCTGATCCTTGTCCCCTCTATCTTCACAAGATTAGGGCGAATTTGGTTTCTTAGGTTTTGTAATTAAAATTTGCTGTCTCCTAATAGTTACCTGCTTACGTGAGTTAACTGTTGATCACCCCTTTTTCACTGGAAGACTGTTGGACATGTCATCTATTGAAGCAACTTGTTACGTGTTTATGATACAGAGCTGAATAGCAGAAATTAGTTATCTAGAACACCTGAATAAGTTGCTGTCAGTATCAGCTGGGACAGGTGAGGGTTCAGACAATCGATTTTTCAGTATGAGATCTTCATTCACCAGGGCTTCTGTCTGTGTTTTGGTGGATATTTACTATATAAAATTTCATTCTCTTACAGTTAAAATTTGAAATATGGGGTAATAATTGAGCACCCACTAGACCTTCCATTGTGCTAAAATCTCTGTTATTTTTGCTGAAAATAACAACCATAAAAAAATACTTCTTGTGTGGGAGCTAATGTTTGTCCAGAGGCACACTCCTAACCATCCCCCCTTTCCTTGTAGCTGGTGGAGGTGAAGGGCCCCAACGACCGCCTGTCTCCCAAGCAGATGCTGTGGCTGAGTGAGCTGCACAAGCTGGGGGCTGCGGTGGAGGTTTGTCACGTGCAGGACATTGGAGGCAAGAGCAAACGCCTCAGCTGACAGAGCTTGGATCATGTGGGTAACTCGGGTATTCTTAAAGGAACGGGCACCACATATACCACTGGCTGCTCCTGCCTATTAAAAATAGTTTCTTCTAAAATTCTGGTTTCTTGGAACATTACTGTAGTCCTCTTCAGCAAAAAACGTTCTAAAATGTAATTTGAGAAGTCTGTCAGTATGATTTACTGCTGTCACTTCATGTTCACAAAAGCAGAGCCCTTCTCTTCACTCCACATTTCCTAACTTATTCTATGAGGTGATCTGGGGTGTTTGCCCAGTAAAGAGGAGGAGCTGCCATCACACTGGTACCCCTGAGAACCACTCTGCAATACAGAATCTGGGCCATCAGGTCCTGCTCATTTCCATGGTGCCTGTGTGGCCCAAATTCGTTATGTTGGGCAAGTCTCTTTGCAAGGTGTGAGTTCAGCCCCTTGCCAGGACTGTCAGGACCAGTGTGGTTCCCTGCTTGTCCCCAGTTGCTACTAGGTATTTGAATTTTGCACTTGTATATAAACAAATACAGGTGTTCAGTGATGGCAGAGAGAAGGGCATAAACCTTTAATGCTGTTCTAATGTGCTGCTATGTATGAAAGGATAATTTATTTAACAGCCCCTTCTGTTGTATCTGTATTACCTGTATAAAGGGAAATATTTCTGGTAGTAGACAGGAGTTGGTCAGTGCCAAGATGACCACACTCACTATAGTCAGTGCCCCACATGAATTGATGGGTTTGCTCATTCAGAAATACCTCAGTCAGTTGGAACTAAATAGATTAATTCCCTTTCAAGACACCAAAATTCCATGGGTTTCTCTTAACACACAGCCAGCATCTTTTCTCTGGAGTCTTCATTCTCATATTGAGTAAGTTTCCTGCTATCAGAAATTCTGATTAGCATGCAAACCACAGACACTGTAATAGAATATAGTAAGAAGTAAGATAATTTGCACATCATTTTTATTAATCATCTTTCTATAGCACAGTGTCCATGCTGTTCTTGGAAGAAACCACACACACACAGAGTTTTTTTTTTGTTAGGGGAAGTGAAAGAAAAACACCTGAAGTTCACTGTGGAAAGGTATGAACTTTTATTGACTCTAATTTACTTCACATTCACAACTCAGCATCAGGATTTTATAATCTTCCTGTCACTGCTACTTTACTCAGTAAATCATTATCAGGCACAAAGGTTTTAGTTTCAGTTGAAATGGTGAACTCTAAACCATCACAGCAACAGCATTAGAAACCTACTGCCTAGAGCAATTTGAGGTACAGATTTCTGTCTCTTGCTTAGAGGCAAATTTAAGATTTCATCCTTTGCTTAAATACATGTTAGATTTTTTTTGGTTTTAATATCTTTCCATCTGAGAATAAGCCAAAATGTTTGCCCAGCTTGCTACATTTTTATTAAAACACAAGGCAGTTAATTGATCAGAGTGGTATTGCAGGCAGGTGCCCATGAAGCACATGTGCAGGCCTGGGCAGACGCACAAACACACACTTCTCAGTGCAGTTCTGGGGGCAGGGCATGTGTGACACTGACACGGGGCAGTACACAGAGGCTGAGGTCCTGCCACAGTCACAGACCTGCACTGAGCCCCAGCTGCTGCACTGCAGTTCAGTAGCCACAGGAGCAGCCACGGAGCTCCCCATGTGTGGTACAAAAGTCATGACTCAGCCAGGAACAGCTGCAGTAATGCACATTTTCTACAAACACACACAAAAGGATGAGCTGCTTGGTAGCATTTCTACTCTTGCAACACAACAATGGTATTAATAGTATCTTGGTTTAAATGGTGAACAGAAATTAAAATTTGAAGATATGTGTACATATATATACACACACATATATATACACACTTGTATGTCAGTATTCTGTACACAGAAGTTAAAGATACATACTCACACCCCAAAATTGCTTTTGAAAGTTATTAAAGATATTTAGAACAGTCCTTACTGACTTGATAAGGCAACTGTGCAGAGTGGAGAATATTTCAAAATTAACACTTGGTACCTGTCTTTCAAAAATAAATCAGAAAGTATTCAGTTGTTTAACTCAGAGGAAGCAGCAGCATCCACACGCACAGGTTCACTCCCGCAGACACAGCAGTTGCTCAGACTTCTCAGCAAGGCTGTGCCCCACAAGGAAGCAGAACCTTGTCTTCAAATCTAGGGAAAGGTGGATCCCTTCTCTTCCTCTCTGCAGGAGGTACCCCCTCTCAGCCTCTGCTTCTCCAACTCCCTTTTTTGAATGGTATAAAATTTCTTTTTAAATCTGTTTGGCAAATAGATATTTTGACAGGTTTTGTTTATTATCAAGGCATATTTTTAACCCTCTCCCATGCTATATATATAAAATACAAAGACCCTCTGCAGCATTTGTACACATCTTAGAACTGAAATGTAAAAATGTCTGAAATCTCCTTATAAAAGACAATTCTGTTTAAATATAGTACCCACTTTTTCCCCCAAAGGGTACTAGCCTAAACATTTTTTTAATTCCACCAGCTGCTTTTGTGGAGTAATTTATTTACACATTTTTGGTACCTTTAAACCAAAGAAGTTATACTTTTAAGGAAAAAAAAAAAAGACATTAATGTTTTAACTGTCATTTTAAAAGAAAAAAATTTGGTACCAAAAGACACTAAGCACACAGGTTGAGGTCTTTTACATCAAGTATCAGGCCAGGGAAAGCAGTAAGCTAATGGGAAAAAAGGAACAGCAAAAGCAAACTAATACAAACGTTTGAAGAATGAACAAGTGAGATGATTGCTCCAGCAAGCTGGGAAATAAACACAACTGGTTTGTGGACCATTTAACATGCTCAGCTCGTCTTGCAGCATAATTAGGCAATTGAGGTGAATACACGTTTTTTCCTCACAAACAGTTGCCCAGAAGCACCTGGCATTGTGTCACAACAGCCTGTGCCTGCCCATGCGGACATCGTGCACAGCACACACACAACAGCTTCTTTGCATAAGAACAGGGTTTGGAAGTTCAGTTAGGGAAAAAAAGGAAGCCCACTCCCCTGACATTGCTCACCTTTGCACTGGCCCTGCTTTGCTTCCCTCTCCAATCCCACTAGTGCCAGCACGGCACAGCTCTGGAGGTCAGGGAACAGCCTGGGAGCCAAACCCCGCTTAGTGATTTAGGCTGTGCTGAAGGTCAGTTTGGTTTTAAAAAGATCTCCAAATCCTATCACTCCCTTTTTAAACTCGAATATACTGTGTATTCCGATCCTGCAGCTTTTTTTTTTCCCCACTGAGAAAACTAAGAATAGCTTTGAATCCATCATATAAGGCCTTTGGTGCCCTAACTGGTGAGGCAACACCGGGGTAGAGGCTCAGTGTCAGTTCAACAGCGTTGGTCTTTCACACAGAAATAATTTAATATAAAATACAGCCTCGCTGTTCAGAGAAGGCAGCTGACAGGAGCTCTAATCTATGAGAATGACACATCACTATTTCTCCACCCTCCTGGAATTCTTCATGGTCCTGCCTTTCTCCCTGTGAAACTTGAGAGTCCTTTTGTGACACAGCATCCACAGAGAGGTATCATTTAAAAAGGTTTCAGAACAATGAGGAGGCTGCTGCATTAAGCAGAGGGAGGCTGTTGGATGTAATTCCCTCAAGCAGTGATTGTGCATTGCACTGTCCCTGTGGATCTGCATGTCTGCAAAAAGAAGGCACCACTCACTGCTCTTTTTGCAGCACCTGCCTACCAGTGACTGCAGCACCTGCACTCCTCGTGGAACTGGCAATGTGAAGCCAGTCCTTTCTGGAACCCAGCAGGGCTCAGGTATGAGGTGCCCTTATAAAAAGGTGAGGATCTTGTGGGACTTACAAACAAGCTTAACCTTGAAGAGGGAAAGCCTGTTGTTTCTTCCGGATGGCTGTCGTTTCCAGAAATGGAGAGGGGGAAGCAGGGGATGGAACAACAATCTGTTTTAAAAAGTTGGGGGGGGGGGGGGGCAGCTGCA
>VZRN01002709.1:830690-863497 GCA_013397935.1 Dasyornis broadbenti | reverse complement strand
TTAAGAAGGTGGGGGGGGGGGGGTGTCAGCTGCATTAGAGTAATTCTGCTACTGTTTCCTCCCAATTAAAGGCACTTCTAAAGCTACTACAATACCATATCTACAGTAAATGTTTTAAGGTTAACAGTGCATTGTCCTGACATGGATTTCTATAGTCTAAAGTTCAAGCTCATGACAAAGAGCACAAATCTGACTAATTGTTAATAAACACATTTTGGGGAGAGAGAAAAGGGAACAACCACTCCCAATGGATACACTGCATTAGAACATGTGTAGGGTGGTAAGTCATGGAGCATTAGTATGTTTATATCTATGCATGTAAGTATTACTCCTGAAGAGGCAGTCTGATAAAATAGCATATTCCCAGATTTCAGCTGTCAGTTATCTCCACTGCACTACTTTGACTTTCCAAGCTGTTTTATCAAAGGGTCACTTCAGTCACTATCTGGGAAAACAAATGTATTTCAAGCAGAACCCTCATTAAGACCACACCAAACCTTTCAATTAGCTAATGAAATGCTCTATTGCTTGTAATGAGCCAAACCCCCAAGAACAGGAGGAATTGGGGAGCAGAAGCCCCAGCAGATGAGAACTACTGAAGACAAAATTGTGCGATTTGAAGCATGACTTGCCTTGCTTTTAAATATTTGTGCAAATCTTACGTAATGTTTGTATATAAAAATTATTACAGCTTTCAATGCCGCATTTAGCAGTGTTAAGTTAGAAAAGACAAAATGATATGCTATATTCTCCCCAAACCTTTAAACCTCCACATCACCTCAGTCTTCATTTGCAAGCGTCTCAGTGGATAGCCAGATTTTGGCACCACTTAAAAATTTGCTTAAAGGTGTTCCCAGAATGCTCCGTCTGCATAAGTTCCCTACAGGAGAAAACGGGAATGAGGAGGAGAGAAAGTCCGGGGCGGCAGAGGTGTCATTTAAACCACTTGCTCTGAAGTACATCCTGCTTTGATCCAGTTCTGAGCAGTGGCCTTGCGAGGAGGAGTTGCTCTTGTACTGCCGCAGGTTGCGGTTTAACATGTCCACCTCGTCTGCCAGCAAAGAAACTCTGTGGAAAGCGGTGATGGAGCCACCATGGTTGATCTGGGCCTCGGGAACCCAGCGGAAGTAGCAGAGTTTCCACAGTTTTATTTGTGTTCCAGAGAGATGGGGCAGAATGATGCCGTGCAAATCAACAGGCTTTGCAAACCAGTCTCTGAAGTACTGCTCCATACTGTGGCTCTGACCCTCTGCTGGCTGGAAAAAGTCTGGCTTCAGTTTTAGTATCAGAGAGTTTCTTCTTGGAAGGAACTCCTGCTCATTGATGATTCCATTTTTTAGTGCTGGGGGGACACCTCGCAATGTAGAGCTGTAGTTTTTCTGCAGAAAATAAATACTGGTAATTTTCCAGTTCTACATTCATTGGAATAGCAAATTTCCCTGAACTGCCAGGGTGCATCATCCAGAGAAATGCTGTGACCTTTAAATAGTTTTGAGCTAGTGAGTCACTACTGCAGGGCTCACAGGGCAAACTGTGGCCGCTTGTGGCCTTTAAAAAGAAATACATATGTTTTGTAGCAATGAATGATTGAATTATAATCAGTAGTTACTGAAAATACTGACAACCCTGGACGGAAAGTAGCTTGTCATCACTTTTCCAAAGGTGAAATAATGCAAATGTTTGCAGTGACTCAGTCACATCAGAAGATGTCCTAGAACTCAAGGCTCGACAATTTACATCTTTACTTCTACAGAAAATCATTTCTTTAGGCTGGGAAGACAAGAAATGAATGCTCCTCCTGCTAATCCAAGGGTACTTGCAGCATCCCCAGCATGACCCCTGAGTGTGAGTACAGCCACAGGCACAGCCCGTTCCCAGCCCCTCCAGTTACCTTGGAGCGCTTGAAGGTCCTGAGGGCCCCGTTGTGCACACTGGGCGTGCTCTTCCCAATGTACAGCGGGTTGTGGAACAGCAGCCGGTCCCGGCTTGAGAACTGAAGAGACCAGTCCCAAACACATGGAAATCTGAGGCCTTTCTCATCACCCAGCTGAATATTTTTGCTTATAGCAAATTCCTGTGAGAAGTAAACATTCAGGCAGATTAAAATCAAAGAAGATAGGCTTATTCATAGATCTTAAAACCAGCACTTAACTATTGGGCAAAGAAGAGCAGGTATGTAATTTAGAGGTAGCACAACAGAGCAGCAAGACAGCTGGAGAAAACAGCTGCTCTGCATTTGTGCAGTTACTTTTCAATTACATTAAATTGTTTGTTGGCTTATTCTTAACCCTCAGACTGGCATTTTGAGAATACACCAACAGTCCCTCAATGCTCTGCTTCTTTGTAAGGTCGCTACCTACAACTTTAAAGGGAAAATATAAGTAAGTTTCACTTCTATCAGCCATCAAATGTTTTCTACACACAGTTCTGGTAAGCTTCAGTTTTCAAAAACAAATCTAAGTGTTCAGTTTTCTAAATGCCTCCATTGTGCATTACTATTGGAACTTTATGCAGCATCTCCAACTTTTTCAACCATTTAAATTATTATGTCAAGAGATTCAAAGTTTGCCTGAAGCGTGAAATTCTATTTATTGCCTGTCATTCTGCTTTCTGACTTCCAGATACAGCTTTGCTTCCTAGAGGAGTACAAATAATAATATACAGTAGCAATGTTTTCCTAGGAAAAAAACAATGAAGAAATTCAATAGACTTTCTTCTTGACTAGTTAGTCACTGTCTCTGCAAAGGTCACCTGAAAGGACATTCTGATCATATTTATCTGGGGACCTGAGTGTTTTGCCCAAAACAGAGTGTGACATTTTGAAGAGCACACAGGAAGCATTTAGCTGGCATGCTGTTATGTCCAGGGGGGCAGGCTGCAGTGTTTTGCTGGACCAGCAGGTGCAGCCCCTCCTACTCACAGTGCTTTCCTTGACTCGCTGGTGAGGGCAGTTGAAGAGAAAGGTGCCGAACAAGGAGATGCGGGCGCTGTCGTACAGGATGGTCAGATACACTTCGGAGAACTCAAAGGCTGCTGGGTATTGGTCCAGCAGCTGCCAAACGCAGTCAAGGAACATCAAGAACAACGGAGACTGGGAAAAGAAACAAGGAATGATCAAATTTAACGTAAGGTTTTCCCAAATCACACCAATTTCTTTGCAGTTAGAGTATTTGGTACATTACTCAACAGGATAAACTATTTGGAGTCTTGCATCTTTCATGATTCTATGCAACTGTAACACCCTGTATTCCTGTTTAGCCACTTGCTTTCTCAGCACTACCTTTGCACAGCTTTCCCTTCTGTGTAAAAACACAGTTCTCTCCTGGCTGCCCTCATACTTGTCCAGCTGCAAAAATGCTTTCTGCCATATGTATGTCCCTCATAATTTCCAAATTAGTGCTTGTATGAGCTTTCCTTGCCACTT
The DNA here is from genome assembly GCA_013397935.1 of Dasyornis broadbenti. NCBI lineage: Eukaryota > Metazoa > Chordata > Aves > Passeriformes > Dasyornithidae > Dasyornis > Dasyornis broadbenti. The sequence continues at coordinate 860,073 of VZRN01002709.1, read as the reverse complement.
GGCCTTGTTTTTACAATGTATTTACTTCCTTGTTTGAACTGATTGGAGAGCTTATGATTCAGCCACATTAATTTCTCACTACATTTTCTAGCTCTTTTCCATAGCAGCCAATGAATGGCAGAAATATAAACCATTATTTATGTAAAGCTTTAGAAATATTTTCCCCTTCCCATTTTCACTCTTCAGTATATCCTTTCCTAGGGCCAAAATAGCTGTTTTCTCATTTTTTCCCTCTTGGCATTTCATTTCTTTATCTCTTCATGCGTTTTCTGCTCTTGGTGCTCAGTGCCCTCGGTTCATCTGTGGCTGCCATGCTCTGGGGATGTTCCTGTTCTGGGACTCTCAGGCACTGTCCCTTAGAAAGGCTGCTGACCTGGGTCCTCTGTTCTTCCACCTGCAGTCAGCAGCCCCTGCTTTGCCATGAAGAGGCCAAACAAGATGAGCAGGCAGTGCTGGCAGCCAAGCCCTTGCTCCCCTCCCTCCATCTCCTGGCAGCTGTGTCAGCTCATGCGGCTGCAGGGCTTCTCCAGCAGCTCCCTGCTCTGAAAGCACTGCAGAGTGGTAACACCACAGGGACGGAAACAGGTATTGGCAAACAAACAGCAAAACCACCCCCTCCAAACCCACTCTGCAGCTCCTTTGATTTCAGTTTTAAACATGAGCTGTGCTCGTGTTTGTGGCAGTGAGACGCTTTCCTGTGTAACACTGAAGCAACATAAAAACCCATTGGATTGCACCTGGTATTTCACTGATTCTCACACAGCTACAGAGGGTAAAGAAAAGGTATCTCTACCCTGGAAAAAGACTTATTTCCTCTGATATTATTATAATGAGATTTGAAAGTATTAAAACGTATTTTTACTTTTAGATTTGTATATGAATAAACGTTCAGGATGATATCAAGCAGGTGCTGTGATCACATGCAAATACAATTCATTTTTACCTCTTTGTCAGATCTCTTTAAGTGGTTACACCTATCTAAAAACTGATATCCTGCCATGACCCATTCCTTCTGTATTAAGCTTTGAAATCCAACAATTGTCCGAAAATAGGGATCCAGCATGACTTGAATGAGAGAAGCAGCAAGACAGCTCAGGTCCCGTCCCTCTTCCTCTGTGAATAACATACAGAATGTACAGAATATGTAAGATATAAATGCAAATCTATAGAATTGGATTTCAAAGAGAAAAAAGGTGCAACTAGGTCCAGTGTTTTTCTTAGAATTTCCTTTAAAATATGCTTTTAGTTGTTTTAATTGTTCTCATAATTAAAAAAAAAAACAACTAGAAGAAAAAGACACATTTTTCCCTTAAACTGAGACTCAGGCTATAGAAAGGGTTCCTGCAACATCCAGCACAGCAGTGCATTCATCAAGAGCAAAATACCCATTCAAATGCCTGCTACTTAAACCAAGATGTGCTGAGGAGAAGGGTGTTCATGCTGCTAGAAATGTTAACATTTTTCCACCCTGAAGCGGATTTTGGAAGGCCATTACATGGGGAGAGTGGGATATACCAGCTGAACAGGTCTTGTAAAAATTACAGAAATTACAGAATTACAGCTGTGAGTAAGTTTTTCAGTGTCTTTTCCTCTGAAATATCTATTTGGAGAGACACAACAAATGGGCACTGTCAGTGAAATATTTTTGTCTATAGGACCTGTGATTTAAACTCATACTGCTTATGCAGGGACTATTAGCCCAATTAACACAGTACAAAGGTTTACCCTAAGGTTTGATCCTATCATCATTAGCAGAATAAAACCCACGAAGACTCAAAGCAAAATATTCCTTTGATGCTAGGAACTATACTACAGTTCAGATACATAACAAAATTATTTTCCCTTCTAGTTCCCCAAATGCCTGAGATATTCAGAAGCCATGGGGTTTATGTACAAAGATTACAGATGATTTTATCTAAATCTGTTTATCTACATTATCACAGTAATGCTAGCAATTACAACATGCTCTGTATTGTATTACCTTGTAGTACTACAGAGACGTGCTTACACTCCATCATATAGACAAGCTCAGCAGAATGCTTAAGAAATGCTCTAGACAGGAAAAGAAAGTGATTGAGCAGTTAACAGAAGTTCACACTCTACAAGAAAAAAAATTGGGTTATCTGGTTTTACCTAACATATATCAAAACAAAGAATCCTTCAACTGATGCACTCCTTATTTACAGTGCTGAACACTTTGCACATCCCATTGAGCATCATTTTATTAATGGTACCAACCTAATGTACTCCAACCAGCGAGTGTTTTCCAGTGAGGACAGCCACTTCTCTTCAGCTTCATCAAAAGGCTCTGCAACAGGGACAGTAATTACATTGCAGAACAACTTCCAGTAACAACCCCTGTCAGCCAGGTCGATTAGAATTCACTGCATGTGAGGAAAACAACCCCCATGAAAGAAGGACAGTCCAGCATACCATTGACACAGAGTTGTTTGAGTTTGATGTGTGCAGCCTGGATTTCCTGGATGTTGGGGAGACACTTGTCCAGGTCAGATTTGTAAACGTCACTTCTCAAGGGATGGCTTCGAGTTATGGCATTACAAATCCTGCAGGAGAAGAATCGGCAGTTTTATTGTTGCAGAGGAAAGAAACAGTCTTTCAAGAAACATGCCACTGTCTTTAATGGCAAACAGTTAAACCCACATAAAACATGCACTTCATTCTAAAAAAGAAGTTTACTAGTTCGTCTTCACGAGATACATTGCTCCTGCCATACAGCTACTGACTCAAACATTTTTGGTGTCTGCTAATTACAAAACAAAAAATGGAAATGCTGGATCATTAGAACATCACATTTGAGAAATGAAACTCTGAGGCTGATTGACATTTAAATAACTCTATTCAATTTTTTGTTTTCCATCATTTTTAGCAAGACTTACCTATGCTAAATAAGTAGAACATATATAAAGTTTATGAAGTCAGGAAATCTGACAGGGTTTCAACTAAAACTCGGAGCTCCAATCTAACACACCATGCAGGTGTTTGCACTACTACAAAAAGTCACCCAACAAATTAAACCAAAGAACAAAAAATACCAAGCTTGTAAACTACCTACACAAGGCACTAAATGTCTCCAATCTTTCATTAAGAACAGCAAATGACAAATATTTCACAGAAATACCATATGCATTATGACACTAAATCCCTAGAATTGTATTTCCCAATGCCACAAATAAAATGGTTTTTACTGTCTTGCTGAAGGAGGTAAGAAAATACCCATCAACATAAGCTGTATGACAGTAAATCTGATCCTTTTATCAATAAATTCTGTCATCTGAATGATTAGCCCCCTAAAAAATAAAGATACCTTAAAATCTGAAAAGTTACTCAGTATTTGAAACTGGAATGGGCATTGAATAAAAATTGTGTCAAAACTAGATCCAAAGTTCCCACGCTACAACACTGCGGTGTCGCACAATTGCCTCCATTGCCACCCACTGCTGTGTCACCCAGTCACCATTTTGTGCTGTCCTACCCTTCTGATTAAAGACTAACACAGCCAAACAGTTACCTTTGATCAATTCTTCGCTGCTGCAATACATCTTTAATGTTGGCCATTCTCACAAGGGCACTCCCGTTAGGGTGATTCCAGGACCATAACTAACAAGGGGAAAAACCACAAGAAACAAGGAGATAATGCAGGTTAGTGCTATTCTGCACGATTTGTTTCCTTAATGCTGTGCACAGAACTCTGTCAATTGGCATACACAGCTTTAGGATTAATACCGTACCATGACCAACAGCAGTACCAGAACAAAGAGGACACTTACTGGCATTCGCCTCCCAATGAAAGAGTAGGAGTACAGCTTCAGGTCTTGATCTGCTAAGGAAGACGGAACCACAAAATATTCTGGAAGGCTTGTGGAAAAAACGTGATAGAGAAAGGTTATTTTTCCCTATGCTTTTTACCATCTTCCCTCTTGCTGTTGTGCTGCCTCACCAGCTCAGTCAGGCTGCTCCAGAGCAGCCCCTGGGCACGGCTGCCGCTGTCCCATGTGAGGGCTCAGCTGTGGCACCAGCACAGCTACAAGGATGCTGGTGAGAAACTGCATGTCCCACACTGAAGTACAGAAGCACCAAAGCAACAGATGCACAAATGTGACATTTAGGGACACGACCATTTCCTTTAGGGACAAGACTTGCAGCATCTTTCATCTGGGGGCCTCTCCAGAGAGCAGCACCATTAAGAGGTGCAGTGCACATTTGGGTGGGATGGAGGCCGTGGGGTACACAGGACAAGGCAGCACAATTCCCTCCTGCTGGTGTCCCGAGAGCCACTTACCAAGTGGATATCATATAACCTTCATTGACTGAGCACACTCTCCACTCGGATGCACCTGTCCTTTTGATTTCTCTGTCCCAATCCGAGTAAGTTTCAAACAAAGGAGTCTGCTGACCACTGACACTGCCGATGCCACCACCACCACCTCCTGGGTCTATGCCATTCACCTTCTTTGCTAGGAAAAGAAAAGTCATCAATGTCCATTAAAAAACATAAACAAAAACCAAACTCTTCCCCTTCCTAATTACAAAAATAAGCCATTAGCATCAGGACTAGTATTATCTATATTACCTATTATTTTACAAGAAGGCAGTGATTTAATGACAGCTTGTGATACATGAAGATGTCAATGTGTTTTTTCCTTGCAATTTCAATGGAAAAGAAACATAAAATTGGCCTGCTGTGCTGCTTGATAGAAGGCAAGGCATACTAATACTCAGGAACAAATGTTATCTCCAGTCACAGGATTTCTTTCTTCAATATGCCAAAGTTTGCAACGTTTTAAAAACGAACTGTTTATAGACTACCCTTTAATAGGTACCATGTCAAGAAAGCAAAATAAAACTTACGTAATTTCAGCAACTTTAAATGATTGCTGTATTAACAGCAAATAAAAGAAATGGCAGGCTAGGATAAAATATGGTGGTTTCTATAGAAATTTATAATTATACCCACACAAGAAGATGGCCTATCATTTTGTGTCTAGGGACCAGGAGATTAGAGAGGCTGTTACTATACCGAAGATCTCCTTTGCTGGTCATTCTTTAGTTGCCAAGAGGACAGTCAGCTGTGTCAAAAAGAAATTACATTTTGTTTCTTGACACTTGAAGTACATTTTCAGTTGAAAGTGGAATAAACTGAGATTCAACCCTGTTACCTCCTGCATGGAAGCTCTGAGCTTTAGCAAGAGGCTGCCCAAAGGAAGAAGGACAGCATCATGGCTCAGCTGACATCCCATAACCTGTGTAGTTTCTGCTTTCTGTATCTATCAACTTCATTCTTGCACTGGCACTCTGACTACTTAGGATTTTCAGAAGAAAACAAGACTAAAATCAGACTGAAGTAGTTCTTCAAAGATGGCGAACAGAGAAACACAATAATTTAAAAAAGAGTCACAATTTTCCTGTTTAATGATGGGTAACTATCAAAGATAGCCTGGGAAAAAACTCCAATGTACACATACACCAGAGCAATGCAGGTTTATGTTCCTCAGGAAGCACAAAGACAGTATTTAACCTTTTACTTTACTTGGAGTAGCAGGGATAGAGGGTCATTAAACAGCACTGGAATTGCAAGAGCAAATCCAGAGATCTGTGGGATCACACAACAACAAGACATCCCAACCCAAAAGAATTTCAAACTCTCTTAGCAAGTGCAGCATAGCAGAACAACTGTCCTTTGCCATTCTGCTCTGCTGCTTCAGAGGAACATTTTTACCCACCTTACAGAATTCTTCCACTAGGTATTTTTCCATATAGCAAATGGTATTTTAAGGACAGAGTAAAGGCAACTTTGTGACAGACTAACATTTTATTGCAATTTTATCTGCAATTTGGCTTCCTCCCTAGAACTATGTAACATGAAAATACCTGGACCTTAACTGCCCAAGCTCTATGAGGTAAGAAATTCCATGTGTAATTATGTGTGCAACATAATCACATGCACACTTATTCTTGTGCAGGCACAGGGCAGTCACGGAGGCACTTGCATGAAAAACATGCACTTTTTTGCAAATTTGAAGGCCTGATCTCACAATTCCACAAGGTCTATATTTTGTAAGAGGCAGATCAGTGGTTTCTAGCGCCAGCTGCTGAGTGCAGATCTCTGTAGCACAGCTCTACAGCAGCAGCACATTCTGTGGGGAGGCTTGTGACCCTACAACTGCTGGCTCTCAGCTGTGTCTTGGCTGGGGAACACTCGGCAGTGACCGCACAGCATTACACTAGAAATCAAGTTCCAAAGGCATCTTTGCAGGCTTACCTAACTGACAAGGTTCAGTTGGAGATTGGCCTTGAGCAGAGAGGGTGTGCTCCAACTCAGCAGGGGTGGTGGAGGTTTTGAGTGGTAAGAACTGCCTAGTAAGCCTCTAGGAAAGAAGGTATGGAGTCCCAAGTTGCACAAATCCTCCTGCAATACCACCAGAAGAGAAACTTATTCCCAAAAGAAGGGCAGGTGAGCAAGCCTGCCTGATGGGACATTAACTGGGTACCCAGAGTACCAACAGAGACATACAATAGGAGGATGGAAGCATGAACTAAGAAATAGGAGTATTCATGCTGGCACAGTTTTGCTTTGTTTCAGACAGGAAAGACATTTCTTTGGATTTTGGTCATTAATATCTACCCCAATTAATGACTTATAACCATAAGTAAGAGATTGGGTGCAGAACAAGCTGGTTTTGTTACTGTTGGAGAAAGCCTCAAACGTTTTTTGCCACTGCTTCTGGACAGAAGTCTTACTAAAAATGCATATTACAAAATAGGAACAAAGCATAATCAAAGTACTTTCATACTTACCTGGATTATGATATATTTCCCCAACATATTCAAATGCAAAGAGAAGCTGAAGATCTGTTGGCTGAGAGTAATGAGCTATTGCAAGGCACACCTAGGAAAGAGACATTAATTATTGTTCTTTATGTATCTATACAGACAAAAATTTATTGCCCTTAATTATAACAGTGTGAAATATGCAAAGCTGTGAAAAAGCTTTCTAGAAGAATCAAATTCAGGAAATAAAAAAAAACCAAGTAGACATTGGTGCTGTTATTCTTCAAATTTCAGGACATGAATAGAGTCTTTAACTTTGTGCTCTTCCCTCAGTATTCACTTCTGCATTTTACTAAATTGTACCTTTTAACGAGGGACAAAGACACAGTGTAAACCCACATTCTTACCAGCCCAAATTGTTCCTTTCTATTTCCTTTCTTCCCTTCAACTCTGACTTCATATTTAGAAACACATTTACAAAATTTATTCAGAGTTTAGTAGCTTCAAATATTATTTTTGAAAAACATCCTGTGCATCCAAAAAATCATTTTCTGTTAGTGAAGGAAAGTTTTCTTATTGCAACAGATACAGAAGAAAGATTTGCACCATAGAACTGAAGGAAAACCAGTGCTGTCAGCACTGGGCCACAGGAACAAAGCTCGAGAGCTCAATTATGCTGAGTTCTGCATGGAGAAAGTTGCTCTACTTTTATTGTTTGTATGCAAAAGATCTGGTGTTATGGAACTTTTACTGTATTTTTATATACTTTGGCTTTTGCTGGGGATATTCCTCATTGTTTATAAAACCAGCCATGACAGTAGACTAACTTGAGTTGAAAATGTTCCACAAATGCTCCCCAACAAAAAAAATTCCAGTCGAGTTTTAGAACAGCAGTTTCTTTAACTGTTCTCCCCACACTTTCAGTTCTACAATGAAACTGCAAAGGAAAATAGAGGACAGAACATTCCACGGGTGACAACCCCCCAAAAAACACAAACAGAAGAAGTGTCCCTGGGAAACAATCTAGCAAGACTTTTTAAATGAACAAACTCATTTCCAGGATTTGATAAAATTTTTAATGACCACCATGAATAACTGGAAGCCATGCACACTTCACTAAATCTTGTGATTTCAGTGTACACACCAAAGCTGAAGAAGCCAGCTATTCAACAGTATTTGGCCACTCCTAACACACTACTTTTGGCTATCATTCACAATGAAACAAAATGGAAATCTATGTATATACACCTTTTGACTTCCATTTTTTCTATGTAGCTTTTCTCTACAGTAACTGATTCTAGCAGAACTACTCATCTTCATTTATGGAGTGAAAGTTGAAAGCCTTTTACTATGCTGATCTACTCTCAAGGCTTCAGGACAAACTGCAGAAAAAAATGCCATCATGCTGCCAAATAACACAACAGAAATACAATAAAACCTATTTTTAAAAGCAGCAGCTGAAACCTCTGTCATTTACTTGCTGCATTTGAAAAAGAGAGTATGTGTGTGCTGTGTGAAGACGGATAAAATAGTGAGGGGGAGAGATATTAACCATTCAGTTCTAGATCCCAACAACAAATATGAGACCACAGTTGTGCTTTTAAATAAAGCAGGAGCTGGACAATGCTCCCGGGTGTTGCACAGAATAGATGTAACTCACACCAGGTATAGCATGGGTGGAACAGTCCACCCACGGGTTCAGGACCTCTAATTCTCTTCTTTAAAAAAAGTGATAGATTTATCCTGATACTGTCTCTATTTTTACATTTTAGAAAAATTCCACTCATAGATACACTAAGCAAGTATTAAAGACATACTAATTTTCTGTTTATTCCTCACTAAACCCCTATAATAGCTTTATTGTCTCAGAGATTCAGAAGACAAGCACATTCCACAGATCTCAGCAGATTATGGCCATAAGTAGAACACTCTTAAATTGGAAGACAAACATGTTTTACAGGAAGCGTTCTCATATCAAACTCAAAAATGTTTGGTATTCTTGCCAATTTACAATTGTGTATAGCTGAAGATATTCAGGCTCAGACAAATAACAAGAGAATAGGCTGCTTGTTGGAAAGTTCATTTATTAAAAGCAGTAAACACAATGGCTGTAGTTATTTCGTAGTACAAAAGCCATTTCCCTATGTCAGAGTCCCCTATTCAATCCCTATCTGAGAAAAATAAATGATACTTTCAGAGCAAACCCTCCTCTTCAACAGGAATTTTACCAACTTCAAGAGCTTCAAAGTATTGCTAGTGCTCTTGAAGAGTTGTGAACAGCAACATTTCAGATGTGCAAATTAGCCTAGCCCTGCATTTCCCCACCTTCCTTAAGCCAGGCTACCTGGCTTATGAACTCTCTGGAAAATTATGATTTTCCTTTGCTACTGCAATTCCTATTCCAAGCAGACACCTGCAGTACAAAGTCACACAAGCAGGACTACATCAAGTCCCACAAACAGATTTTGTTAATCACCCTGGGCTGAAGACTTACTGGGAAGATAAGCAATGAGCATTAAGAGAATTTTTTAAATTCATCTCCGTTTTTTAAAATACCTTTTACCTTTGCCCAGGAAGTCGTGTCTGCTCCATCCCTGGAAATGTTCAAGGCCAGACTGGGGCTTTGAAAAGCCTGTTGTAGTGGAAGGTGTTCCTGCCCATGGCAGGGGGCTGGAATGAGATGAGCTTTAAGGTCCCTTCCAACCCAAACCATTCTCTAATTCTGCGATCCTGTAAGTTACGTCTAAGGAAAATTTTCTACAGCCCCTCCAAAGAACACCAAGACAGTATCTTCTCATGCATTCCCAGTGTCTTGAAACCTTACCAATTTTGTGATCTGTATAAACAATTGGAACAAGGTAATAGAGTTGGGGAGGCAGGGGGAACACATTAGAAAGGATCAGGACTGTTTGTCCAAAACGATTAACAGTTTCATATTATTGTTCATAACAATTAGGAAAAAAAAAATGTTCCCCTCCATCCTAAGTGTTATGACGTAGGAAAGGCTACTTCTGATTGCACAGGAAATAAGATTTGAGATAAATAATTTTCCTTCTGTTTTGATTGAGCATGTGATTATGAAACTGCCCTCATACTCATTCAAAAAAAGCTTCCTGAAGGAAAAGAACTGAGGGAGTTGCAGAAGAGAAAGGGATGAGAAAATGGAGATATACCCATGGAGGCACGGGGTATGTCCCATTCTGGGGCACTGCCAAGATCCCTGTGCACAGGTGAGGCAACACACTGGCCATCTTCAACAGTCAGAAGATCCACAGCCTCACCTTTTCATACATTTTGTTTTCTCAGTCTAATGTCAACTACTGCAGTGCCTAAAAAATAGCAGGAGTTTTCAGTTTGAGTGTTTGCTGTCATTTCTGGAACAAAATAATTCCTTTCCTCTAAGGAATGTGAAATGCTTCTTTTTTTGCACAGCCTAACTTAAGACTTCCCCAACTTGCTTACTCTTGCTTCCCCATCCTCCACTTCCTCCCACACCCATCTGGCTTTCTTTCCTTTGTAGACTCTATCGCTTCATTTTAGAGACAAAACAAAATTAAACTGCTAAACAGTGGTGAGTGCAAATTTCCATTTCTTCTATTTTTCCTTAACACTTCTTTCCCAAATATCCACTAATAAAAATGAGGAAGACAATATTTACCTGGCTGACTAATGCTGAGACAGTATTTTATTAGCGTGTATTGGCTGCAACAAGTGTTGAGAGTATTTTTCCAATATAACCAATTTTTAACCTTCTCCATAGTAATTTACCCAAAAATAAATGAATGTGTTCTCATGAAGTTTCTGCTTAAAGGCAAAGAAAAACACCTCTGAAAGTTCTGCCAACATTAAACATGTGTCTATGTGTAGTCAAGTCTGTCAGATTGTCCACATCAGAAGCCTGCTTTCAAACTTGGATCCTTCTTTTCATAGCATCCAAACAGATCCTTGGAAAGAGGATCTCTCCGAGATCCTCAAAGAGAGACTCGGAATAATCTCTGTTCTAGTAAGGCAGCTTAATTAGTTATTCTCCCTTATGCCCTGTTCAGCAAATAGAGACACTTCCTTAGGAACAGATTACACTCTCTTTGCCAACACCAATTTATGTCACTGGATGCTGCTGAGTATTTCCAGTATGTGCAAGGAACTATGCTTGAAACAAATTATTTAACTGTATAAAGGTAGCATCTGTTCTCCTTGTAACTATTCCATATATTTAAAGATCGCCTTTAAACACTAATTACCACGTGTATTGTTTTTATATAACTATTGCTTTAAACAGAACATTTGCTATCATCTGGCAACAAGTAGAGACATTTATACTCCTGTATTTTGAAGTGCATATTTTAGTAGGTAGGTATTTTATTTTGACCTACCCATACTTTATTTATAGAATGCTACTCCTGTGTACTACTAGGATGACATTTAATTACAACCTGATCTAATCTTGGCAACTCTGAAATGGAAGGTGGACCGGGTGATGATGCCCACTGTCCAGGCCCCTCCATCCAGGAGCCCGGATTCCATGGGCAGTCCTCTCCTACAGCAGTTTTCCAGTCAGAGGGCAATGCACCCTCAGCCCAAGAGCAGGATTACCCTCACATCAGAACAGTTACACTCTAAGTCTTGGTCTTCCCTATAAAAGTTATGCACACACAGTTATTTCCAAGTAGACAGCTACCAAAATTTTCTTGTACCAACAGCTGGATGTAAATAAAGATTAAAGAGGCCCTTCAGAACTTCAAGGAGGCCTAACAGCTGTCTTTTGTTTTTAAACATCAGGACAACCTTACTAATATGTACTACCTGAAGGGCAGGAACAGAAACTAGATAAAATCTTTCAGTACTGTGGTGCCAGCATGCCATCTAAATGTCAGAAAAAACAAAACAACTCCATTCAATATGCTGTGTAAGACCACTCTAGATGTGTTCACCAGCATCCCAAAATAATTCAAACAAAATCCTGATACAGGAAAACTGATCTAAGGACCTCATGGTTTTATACATTTAAATTTTAATGCTAACAGAATATTATTATTATGGAAGCATTAGATTAGATTAACTGAACCTGATATCCCTTCAGTAACAGCGTTAATCCCTTCCTCTCCTCTAAAGAGCACATTCCAGTATTTGAAAATGGCAGTTGTTACACTTTTGGTCACCACCAGCACAATCTCTATAATCACACAGGCTCTGGTTCTCTAGACCTAGCTGCTCTTCCTAGCAGAAGAAACCACCTAAGACCATGTAATTATAAATGCCTAACATAAGGGCCTTCATAAAAGGGTTTCACTGTTTGCTCTTGCACAAGAAAATGCAGCACAACGGGTGTTAATAAGATGCTGCGTTTATGCTCTCCTCCTCCAGGCTAATCACTCTCCTTTGCTGTGACAGCCAATTAGAAACAGTTGCTGTAAAGATTTAGAAACAGTTGCTGTAAAGATATTGCAGGAGACGGCTGCTCCAGGGGGATTTGGGAGAAGCTGTGCAAGGCAATGACTGCTGAAAGACTGCCAGACCGGGAAGGTTACAACCAGCGCAGGCAGCAGGCAGGGGGCAGCCAGAAAAGGGGCGAGGCCGGAGCAGGGCGCTTCTTTACGGGCTCCTGCCCGTGCACGTCCGGGAGGGTAAAAGGGCTGAGCCGGTTCATCAGTTGTTCGGTCAGGACCTGCACACAGACTTATGCCTGGGCAGATGGCCCTTGGGACTTACCAGGCTAAACTCAAACTTGATCCTGCTGAGAAGGCGAATTGTTAAGCTCTGAGAGCAAACTGGGTCATTCCTTACGAAAGGCCGGCTGTGCCCGCCGCGGTGCCGCGGATCTCAGGGGAGCTGGAGCAGCACGGGGACAGCGGCGAGAGCCGGGAAGGTGCTCAGGCTGGCCGGCTCTGCTCAGCACAGCTCAGCTGGGCTGGGACCGCCCCAGCAGCACAGCACCACTGCAGGGAGACCTGCAGCAACACTTGCTACACACGGGGAGGGAAGGACATTCCTAGGAGTGTACAGACCCTTGCAATTCCTCCTGTCAAGAGGTGTACAAGTCTTTGCTAACAAAATGTTGAGAAGGAGTCCAGATTTATGTAGATTAGACAAAATGGTGATTCCAAGAGCTTGTTGGAGAACTTTCTGTGTGACACAATTAAGGATATCCATTAGGCAGTACACTTAATCTCTGGGTAAATTAGGCTTATGACTTTCAGAAAATGTATCAAAGCTTGAAACATTTGCCATAAAAATGCAAACATCTGTTGTGCAGCTGCAATGCAGCATTCTCATTCCAGTCCTCAAAAAGATTTATTTAATAAATTAATAACTTTTAAAAGTACAACAGATATGACAAGAAATACAGGTTTATCTTTCATGATAAGAAACCGTTAATACATCACATTATTTTTTTTCCCTATTACTTTTGACTCTAAATATCTAGATATTCTCCTGTAACAGAATGTGACTAATTTGCAATTCTTCCCCCCACTTCTCTAACAAAACATAATAATATAAAATGTTCTTATCAGCACAGCTGTTGCTACATGTAATGATTACAAGGCAGGATTTCATAAGAAGATAATACCTTTTTTGCACTTTCAGGACCTGCTTCATCAAAACGAAATCTGACAATACGGAAGTCTTTGCAATAAATTATTAATTCAGTTGGATTAAATTTAAGTTTTTGGTTGGGACCAAGGACCTTCTGCTTCCTCTTGGTGTCATTCACTGCAAAGAAGAGACAAAGTTATTGGACTGTATTCTGTAAGTAAACAGAATATTGGCTCAAACAGATACAGTAATGTTGCTACTAAAAGTTTTTTATTTAAAAGCATATTTTGACTGAGGTAGAAAATCTATTAATTCCTTTTAGAAAAAGCTTATACTTCACTGAATTTAGGGTAAACCTCATGTTTTAGAAAAGGGGCAACAAACATGGGCCAGCGCAAGACGATATTAACAGGTCAATAGCAGTTCTTTGTTTTAGATTACCTACAGAAAACCAAGTGTTTAACAGCCCATGCCATAAACATGATTTGAAAAATTATCACTTTTATGAAATTCTACAATTACAAGATGAAAAACATTTTCTTAACAAAAAGGTTAGCCTAAAGAATCCAGCAAATCCAACAAAACCTGGTTCTCCACAAGAAGTATTTTGTTTCTTCAGATTAAGATGTCGATTGTCATTTGCAGATTTTTGAGGATCACCAGCTATTAACTTGTTAAGAATTAGAGAGGATTGAAAACTACAGCATTTCTGTTGTCAGAAATCCCATCTATGTGTAATTGTATAAGCTATGTGCTTTTAGCAATCTAGTGTATGTCAGTGGCAGATTCAGGTGATTCAATGTAAAAATGCTGCAAACGAATTTTGTACTGCTATAACAGATGTCTCTCCTAAAACACACCTGTTGATTCAATATGGTAGCTATAAATTTAAAGCCAATAATATAAAGACCCAACTAAGTAAATCTCCTGCATGGCACGTCAAGATTTATTCAACATTTAAGGCTTTTATTCTTCTTTAAGTAAACCAAATACTTCAAATCATGGAAGATTAATGATGTAAAACCTTAAGTGTCAACAATTCTGCAGACCTTAACAGGCAGTTAACAGTTTTGTACTGAATAAGAACAAAGCCTGTCATTATACTTAACTATTTTTGACATACCTGTGACAATCTGCTCAATGCATGTGAGTGGGACATCGTGTTCGCCAAGGAGGAGGTTTTTATAATGGAATTTCTGAAACACATGAACTCACAGCCATTAATTGCAGTTCTGCAGTTTGCAGCCAGATACACAGCACAACTTTGAAGAAACTACGATAAAAATCAGGCATGCCTAGGCTTTTCTGACAGGTACCACCCTTGCCTATTCCCAGGTAATTAGAGGCTGTGGAAGCAGCTCTCTTGTGCTGCTGAACTGCACACACAACAGTTTGGAAACCCCAACAGAATATGCAAAATAACCTCACTATTTGCACTGGATTTATTGAATTAGTCTCAAAAATTACTATTAGAAATTCAATACAATTTGAAGCATAATATATATATATGGAATATAAAGAATCTCAAGTTATTATTTCTTTTATAAGCATAGAAAGATGAAAAATTAGTTCTACTTTCAGGGACAAGTTTTGACAACTACTTCTTGTCAAAAATTGACTTCTTGAAGTAGCTTTGGTCAAACTTCCTAACTGTTACTGAATAAGCATCTATCTACTTTCAGAGCTTCACATATCCTTAGTTAATGGAATGTTTCCTTTAAAAGCCCCAAGTAAAGTGCAAACTCTACTGAAAACATACAGCTCACTGCTTGGATTTCCAAACAGTGTTGTGTGCTGTGCTGTTCAAAAACTGATCTTGGTTTTGAATGTCATGAGTTCTGCTTTGACAAAGACAAAAGAGTTCTTCTGTCCTTTTCTTGTTGCTTCAACTACAATGAAAACTCATTTCATGGTTACTTTGCCCTGCATCAGTAATACCAATAAAACTCCACCACATTAAAAGCTTTGCTGATCTGACACTTGTCTAAGGAACATTTGCAAATATCTTCTTCGAGGAAGAACATGTCTGTGTATAATTCCTGCTTTGCCTTCTGTAAAACACTTCCCGGGGAAGCCTCCATACAAAAGGTAAATGGAGCTGAATGTACTTCTGTACAAATTTGCTCTGTTCTGATCCTCTCAATGAAGGGATGGAATAGCAATACATTCAGAACAGGACAGTGGAACCTCATCCTGCAGCCTGCTTAGAAGGCATCCATTTATGTCAGATATGAGACAGACTCATTGTGTGAACAATTGTACTTATCCCATTCGTTGTCAGCATGCACCCATGTGAGCAATAACCAACCTGCAGTGGCATCGGGTCATCCGTAATAAATGAAATCTTGAAGTTAGTGCAAACCAACTTGCCCCACAGATCATACTGGCTTGTATCTGTTGCAATGCACTTCCTTACAAAATTTACTTCATTCACCACAATTTCACCTAAAACAGAAAAAAAGGAGGGGAAAAGAGAAATAAATCTTGTAAATTTATAAATCTTGTAGGCAGAACAATTCTAAGTCTGTAGTATCAAGCAACCCCTAACTCTTTACCTGTTTCAAGTTGTGCACCTTTTCTGAGTAAACATGGAGTTCAACTCACACCACTCCAGGGAAAAAAGCACCATTCCAAAATAGGCAATATTGTGCAGTAGTTAAAATAAAACTCAAAAACAACCAGCCAACTTAAAACCAAAACAAAACCCCCAACAATAAAAACCAAAAAATTCCCACCAAAAATACCAACCCACAGTCAAACCCAACAAAACCACACACCACTTCCTTTATATCTGAAGATCAAGATCTGCAACTCTCCGCTATTAAAAATTCATTGGTTTGAACAACACTGCCCTTTAAACAAGCATACTTCTTGTGCTTCAGCTAGTATTTGTTTTAAAAACTGGAATTAACTGGCTACTGTTAAGTACTTCAGAGAGTTTTATGAACTTCCTGAATTCAGAATCATCAGGCCACGTCACCTTTAGCATTTATAAAGGCATTTTCAGGTGATTTCAGAAAAGAAAACCCAGAACACAAACACATTTCCAAGTTTTTACTGTGACTGTCTAATGAAGGAGATCAATCATTTTCTTGTTTTCTTCAAAAAACAGAAGATCCAAATGAAGAAAAAAAATTATGCTAATTGGTCTGGCATAAGCTATGAAATAAAAAAGCATATAGGCAAATGAGACTGAGGACCATTTAAAAAGAAAAACTAAATCACTACACATAATGATATTTTTCAGTTCCACAGCCAAGATTTCTGAAGGCTAAACAGTAACTCTTACTTCAGGAATCTAACTTGGTAATTCCTTTTACTCCTGTACAGGGCTTTCACTTCTGTCATCAGATCAACCACCTCCTGCTGCTGCTGTCTACCATAAATAGTGTGGGAGTACAAGTGTGTTCCAAGAGATGTGTAATTTCATATTGGCTGTAAGTTTTTGTTTAGAAGAAACTAAGGACTAAAGATTGCAGAAGCCTAATTTGCTCGTAATAGCTTTGGCATGTTTAGTCCCAGTTGCCTGAAATGGCATCTCACAGTCACACTTTGCATGAAAGCAGCAGCTCTTTAGGCAGCTGTACTGGCAGAAATCTGTTACTGTATGGCCAAGGAGTATGACCATAGCCTGGAATAAATTTCCCACCTGTCTCCTGATGCGGAGCAGGTATGTTCCTCAAGTGTAACCATACCTCAAAAGGACTGCCTTCAGCATCCCAGACACTTGAGAGAAATACAGCTCATGCTGTCTCGAGGCCCAATCCCTGCACATGCTCCTCATCCTGACCTATTTAACCCAGCTGTCCTACTGGTCCCACTGGATCTCTCACCCCTAATACAATCAGGGATCTGCCTGGAAGTCACTAGAGCAGCAGCAGCAGCAGCATCTCTGGTTTTGGCTCAGTTGTTCAGGTACAAAAATGTCTTGATCTAAGTCTGTAGCCCTGAGCTGGCAGAATTATGATCTGTGTTCTGGGACTATTTGCAGATGTTAGGAGAGAGGTTTCATTGACCTGTGTTATCATATACATGAATAATTTATGCCAGAAGTGGCAGGAGCTGTGAAAATGCTCTATAAACAGATCTGCTGGAGCTTTAAAGTCTTTCCTCAAATAGTGCTAAACTGTGCTTAAATAAGATTTTGAATATGAAAATAAAAAATCTGATTCTGACAGCTTCAGTACAAATAGTTAAACGTTCAGCCAAATTCACAGCAAATGAAAACAATGTCTTGTAATGGGGTACATGAGAATGACAAGCCCTACTTCTGCTAGACACTGTAATGAAAATGTTTCAATACTTAGCAGAGTCTGGCCTGAAACTTCTTAATGCCCAGCATTTCTTCCAACAACCTATTTACTTAAATAACTGCAAAAGCCCAAACCATTTGTTGAAATTTCTCCTCAGAGTTGGTGTTATGTCTTCAGCTATTCAGTGTGAAATTTCAAGTCACATTCTGTGTATGAAGACAAACAACCTCCTCACAGAGTTCTAAGTAATTTTTATTCCTCCCTTTCTCCATATTGCCAGTGTATCACTGCATTTCTAATAAAAAAGTATGGAGAGCTAAATACACCATGAAATGAAATGCAACTTCCAGAGCTATTCTTTTTCTGTAACATTCACATACCTGTTACCACGTGTAATATTTTTTACTATCACAGAGGAGATACATGCTAAAAACAAATTACTATTACCAAACTATTTCAGCACTTCATGTCTTTGATGCTACAAAACAGTAGAGAAATCAGATACATGTACACATCTTCAATTTGAATTTACTACTGTTTAAAACATGCCTGCTATATCATCCTCTTTCCAAAGCCAGCCTTTTTTACCTCCCTCCTCCACTCCTCATAATTGTGTGGCTACACTGCAACACATTCATTCTAATCCTATTTTAGTGCAACTGCATTTAGTTTTATTCCATCCAACACAAACACATTCTGGATTTTTTGGTCTAGCTTATCTTTTTCTCTCAGGTTTATAGCCCAAAAGCAGACCTGTCCATTTTGAACCTGATGATTAAGGTGTGGCAGGACAGAGCGTGTATGCACACCAGCTTCAGCTGTGGCATCAGAAGGTTTACAAAATTAATAGATGCAGTTTCCAAACACCTTTAGAAATCAAATTTTTTTTTTTTTTTTGAGATGCAGGTTTGGAATTTTATATGACTCATCTTTTATCCCTCATTTGGACATCAATAATGAGCAATATAAAAAGGAGAAAACCTTTCAAAACAAAAATTTAGGAAAGTAGATAAACAACATGAGTAGTAAGTGCAGGACTTGCACAATGAACCCTTCTTGTGTGTGTAGTCGAGTAGGTGATTTTTCTCTACAAGACAACAACAGAGCTATTCAGAGATATTACACTGCACATTTCTACAATGTAGCTGCTGCTTTTTTCCAGTAAACAGTCACAAGCTGTTCCAGACACGGAACAGCAGTCAACACTTCCATGTGACTCTGAGAGTCAAAGAACGATCTCAGGAGACAAGAGCAGTTTGTTTAAACTTTGACAGGAAACCAGAAGAAACGTTACAGGTTGCCACCCTTACATATAAAGCCTAATCATGTTCAATAAAAATATTTCTACATCAAATACAGGAATCACAAAAATAACAGGAGATACTGAAGGATGTATCTAGCTAATACACCCTCCACCTAACACACAGCCTCAAAAACTTAAACTTCAGAGTTCTCCTAAGTCTCCCAAAAGCATGTACAATCTTACTGGTTCATATTTTGGATGTTAAGAGAATTCATGGTACGTCTCTAATCCACCATAATGCATAACTCACTACATTCAAAATAAAAACCAGACTGCGGACCCTGGGAACACGTGGGAGCTGGGAGAGAGGCAGGACTAAACCTGCTGAGCACAGGGAACAGCAGGAGAGATCACTGGATAGCACAGCTGTGCTCTCACCCAGCCTGCAGTCACAGCACCTAGGGTCAGGCTTTGTAGCTATTTGGTTCCTCAGAATTTGAAAACACAATCCCTAATCACTATCATCCTAAAATAAAGGATGTTCTACACCATTTTCACTACAATATTTTTGTAACTTTTGGTGCCCTGCCTCACAGGATCAAGTTCAATTTTTTTTTGTTTATCTTATAAAGTAGCAATTTGTAACTTTTCAGGGAAGAAAGCTGATTTGAGTAGCATCAAGGACCACAACCTTATTAATGCACGAGGTGATACAGACTGAGCAGTTTTCAACAACTCTAACAATACTGAACACAACAATACTGCACAATTAAAGGAACTGAGCAGTATTTTGTAAATACAGACACAAACACAGATCAATACATATACAGAGAGATGGAACATGGCACACATACGTATATACACATACTGCTCACAGACAATATTTTAATCACATCAAGAACCTGATACTTGCTAGAGGCAATGAGTGGCTGAAATCATACTCCATAAATTAATAATGCAAGTCCTACAAGCTCAGTATGTTTGCAGGTACCCTACATGCTGCTGAGGGCACTTTCCCAATGTTTCACTAGAAGCACAAGAGTAGATTTATCAGCATAAACTTTCTTTAATGAGCACTGAAGCTCTGTGGGTATGTTTAAGGTCTAATAGTCATAAGGACAACAGAGGTTATTAAGTACTTTATGTAGTCATATAATTTCTACCTAAATCCATAAAAAACTAGCACCTAAACACACTTAGGAAACCCCTGTTTTCCATTTATAATGCTGATAGTGATTATACCCAAGTAGGACAACAGAAAACCAGTTTGTTTATGTGAAAGATAGTCTTAGAAGTTCACAATAGAAAAGCTCAAGTTAATTCAAGTAGCCATTTAACCATTAAGAATGCACAATAATGAGTTCACTTGTAAAATATTTGGCAAATAATTAACTTCTGGAAATTCCTGAGAAAGAATTTACAATAAAAAAATCATTAATAAGTAACTGAAATCTACATTTTTTACCCACTTAGCTGCTTTCTTGTGGAGAGAATACCAAATCGTATGAGATTGTTAGTATGCACCAAGCATTTAGATGTAAATGTCTCTAATCCACTTCTAAATGAATCTTCTGTTCAGTGTGCTCAGGCACTTCCAAACTTAAGGAAAAAAAGTACTTGTAAGCTCATGAAATAATTGTCTTTCATCTATTTTCTGACTTTCATGAGCTCTTAAAATGTGGTTCCAAAAGCACAGCTCAATTCTGTGATTACTGGGGAACGAAAAAGAATTTGCATTAATTTTTAATAGGAGAACCTGAGATTTCTACCAAGAACAACTCTGACCACTGCTTGGAGAGTGGTGTGTTTTAAATGCACAGTACCAAAAGAGCTTGCTTTGCCAGTCTTATCAGAAAATTGTTATTAAAATACCATATATGAATATTTTACAGTTTCTCTAGGGTGCTAACAAAGAGAAAAGAGCTTAGATAAATTTTTAAAGTGCTCAGTAAGGGAAAAAGTAGCAAAAAATAAAGGCTTCCTGGTAAATCTCAAAGATCATATCTGTGTTTCCCATGCGCAATAACAAGACTAAAATCAGTATTTGCCCAATACTAGCTAACCTTTATGAACATTGGGGGGGGGGAAAAAAAGGTAAAGAAAAAGAAAAAGCCCACAGCTGGGCCCTGAGAAGATGACTGCTTTTCTGAACTGGAATACTAGGATGGGATGCCCCACAAAAGATTTTCCCACATCTCAGAACCACAGTGAAGGACACAGGAATATAGAGCAGGCAACAAACAAGGAGTTCAGATGGCAAGAAGGGAACATACTTCAGGAGCAAAGCTCTCATTACCAAACAGATCGAAAACAAAATATTGAAGGAAACTAAAAAACTGCTTACAGAGTTGCCTTAATCCAGGAACTTGTATTACCCCTAAAATAGAAACAGTTTCATCTTCAATGTTCGGTTCCACCTCAAGCCTTGTGCTGGCACTGCCATTTGTGACAGACTTTGTTAGTCCCATCAGAGAACTGATCCAGTCAAAAATGGATACTTTCTTCCTCTTTTATCAGTTTGAATTTCATCCGAATTAACTCTGATTGGGCTTGTTCTTTGCATGTTCTTTGCCCAAAAACGTGTCAGCACCAAGTAGTTAATAAGAACACACACCTGTGGTGAGAAGAATAGAAAAATAAACAGCTCTTCTTGGCATCTCTATGTATTGTTGGGTCAAATTAAAACAAACCCTATCAGCAGAACCCCTCCAATAAGAGTTTTAGCAATGATTTGGCCAGAGTTCTGTAATGTGAACAACAGACAAGCCAGTGAGGAAGGAGTGTGTTCGGTGTTTTGCATATTTTTAAGTCTGGCTACATAAACTACAGATTCCCAAACCCTGACTTTGCCTAAACAATATAATCAGTAACAATTTGAGAAGACTGAGGTTTTCGGCTTGTTATTTTGTAATTATGTTACCAATGCAAGTTACAGATGCTGAACTTATAATGCACAACTGAGTCTACGTTAAATTATGCAGGTTTGGCTTAATAAATCAATTAATACAGAAACATATGTTTAGAAATCTTCAGTTCACTGAAGATTTGCTTCATTGGAAGAAAGTATAATTGCCAAGAGACAAAACCCCCAGTAGCCTGGACAGATGACAATTTAGAATCTACACTGCCCCTTTCTGGATTTTAATGGCTTGTAGCATTAAACATACATGGGGCGGAGAAACCAATTACTTTGCAACTTCTTCACAAAATGCAGGTGTAAGAACAATAAAATACTGAATTTTAAAATGAAGTTATCATTCCTCCTTCAAGGAATTATTCCCATATTGGCCTATGGTTAATCTGTTGCATATAGGAAATTATTTGTGTAGATGTTTAGAAATACTTAAAATAAATTACTAGTCAGAAGCTTTAAGAAATACCCTTCATAACAAAAGGCAGGACAAAATTACTCCATCCAGCAAAATCTACTTCTAAGACTGTATCTGGTGCTTAAATTCTGCATGCAGACTGCCTTAGTAGTACTTATGTCATGCCAATCC
Organism: Dasyornis broadbenti; assembly: GCA_013397935.1. Classification (NCBI taxonomy): domain Eukaryota; kingdom Metazoa; phylum Chordata; class Aves; order Passeriformes; family Dasyornithidae; genus Dasyornis; species Dasyornis broadbenti. Next base: position 837,754 of record VZRN01002709.1, on the reverse strand, counting down.
TTAAAAAAAAAAATCAAACCCAAACACAAAACAGGCAGTTAACTGAAGCAAACCATGCCTGAAAGTTTATTTTGAGCCAAACAAACAAAAGAGCTGTAACAGAAAAAAGTACTTACTATATACTTACTGTAAGGGACATCTCATTCTAAATCTAAAGCAAAGGTTTGGTTCATTTTTAAACTTCTTGCAGTATGAAAAACTATTTTGCAGAAACCTGTTTCAGATTTCAAATCTAGAATTTGAAACCCTTATAAATTATTTAAAACTTTTGGTAATTTTTGTGTAGACTGCAAAAAAATTGAAACATTTTAAAAAGCTTTGAGGAATTGCATTATTTTCCAAATTGCCATTCTGATTTCCTAATCTGGCCATTCTTAAATGTTGAAAATAATTTCATGCTCTTATGAGACACTGATTCCTGAAAACAGGTTGCAGCTACAAAGCTTTTTTGCTTCCTTTTTTAATATCACGTATTAATTTTAAAAACAAGGAAACAAATTTTCACAGTAAATTCAGTTTCAAACAAGAAACTTGATGCAGGGAAAAAACCCTAGCCCTGCAACATGATGTCTTGCTCAGCTGCACAAGGAGGGAGCGAGTCTTGGCGAGAGCTCCACAACACTGGAAATGAGAATCAACAACTCGGAGTGCTTTGGGAACAGTGAGGAGCTGCCTTCCTGCAAGTTCTGCTCAGGTGCTATCAGTACTGGGAGGCTGTTGCTACTCACCAGCAACACAGGCACATCCTTAACAGATCAGGCAATACCTTCCTGAATATCAACAACTCATTCCAGAAATACCCACAGGAAAAGGCACCGACGACAGCACATCACTTGCACCAACCAAACAATCCCAGTTCTCCCTTTGAGGCACTAAGGCAAAATGCTTCCTAACAGCCAGGCAGGGCGGACCCAACAGATCTCCGGGGTTACTCATTAACCTGGTCCCCTTCTCACACAGTCCCCACCCAGCCCCCAGCCCGAGCTGGCACCGAGCACTCACTGCACAGCGTGGCCTCTGCTCTTCAGCTCTGGGACACCACAGACCAAACGAAATGCCAAGGAGGAGGTGCAAGGGTCCCAAGCAGTGAGAAAAGCACATACCTGGGGCACTAATGCACAAGGGTGCCTCACTGAACAGTGCATTTCCCTCTCCTATCACATGATGTGTTGCAGCTGCTCTGGAACACATGACTCAGTGTACTAAGGAATTGCAGAAAGCAGAAAAAAACCCAAAAAGCTGAGAGCTAACTTGTGAGAGAATCAGACTCTTCTAAAAGACTAAAACTTTCCACGATACAGTCTTAAAAACCTCCCACAATTAAATTTCTACAGTCACTTGCCTTTCTAAAGGTACACATATATAAAAAAGCCAACAAAAATCAAAAAGCAGGTGGCAAAACCAATTTGCATTATTAAATAAAAGTCCAAGATATCCAGTGGCAAAAATCTCTAACAGGATACGTAATTCCACCTCAACAGGAACTCAGCACAACCAGAAAATGTTCAGATTTAATCAGAAAGGTGATTACAGATATGGGAAGCTTCCTTTTTAGGACCAACTAAGACAATTAAGGTAAGGCGAAGCAAAACAAAGTGGACATATAACACACGCCTGGAAATTACAACTCACATGAAATGGAGGAATATAGCTTGACGTTTGTTGTCTCCTACAAGAACTACAATTTATCCAAAGGAGCTAGATGGTGGTAAATTCAGGAAAAAAAAACCAAATAAAAAGAGGTTTTAACAGCATATAATTAAATTGCTGAACTTGTTACCATGTGAAGCTGTGGGTGATAAATGTTTACATGGCTATAGAAAGCAACTGCATAAATCCAGCAAGAGGAATTGAACATGGTAGCACTGTCTCACTGTGACTCCTCAATTGGGTGTCCCCATTAGGTTCCTCTAAGAGGAAAGTCCCCATGCCACACTCTGCAGGGAGCAGGGAGGGCAGAGGGAGCAGCTGGGAGTGCTGCTTGCGCTGCTTCCCTGTCCCTCGGTGCCTCGGCAGCCACCACCAGTGAGAGGTGACATCCGTCCCCACCCAGCCGTCCCTGTGACCTGCTGGTCACCCACCGCGGCTGTGACCACACACCAGTGACGGCTCTAGGGTTCACTTCTGCCATCTCACCATGAACCGGGGCAGACACAACAGCCTGGGCATAGTTGTTTCCAACAGCACCTCACCACCACTACCCCTTTAACTTGCTTAACATGAGCTAGCCTTAAAGATAAAAACTATTCTAATTCAGTTTAGTCTATAATTTTACAACCATTTCTAACCTTTTTGTAAAAAACTTACAGGTAACAACTACCGTCTTAATCTACTAGCAAATTAGCATACTGAGCAACAATTTAACTGTGGATTAATTTAGTGGACATTAAGATTTGGAAAGAATAATCCTTTCCTCACACTCAGTCAGATGCTCCACTGGTTACATAATGTCCCACAGAATGCCCTCTGTGAGCAGCAGGGAGGATCTCTTTGCCTGATCTTGCCCAAACCACAGTGAGGCACTGGTTCCAGTACAGTCACTGGACTAGTCCGTCGTCCAGCCCTGTACTGCACCTGCTGCCCACTGCTTTGCCATTCAAAACATGGAGACACACTCTGCATTCACAGCCCACTTATGCTGGACAGGCTTTGTGAATGTTCAAGTTGATGACTTGGAAATGCTACAAACGTAGTTAGGGAAAAAAGGCCACAGCTGATCACCAGAACAAAACACACCTTCAGGTTTAGCAACTTGAACTCCACACTCCCCTAAGGTACACAAACTAATTTCCTACCAGCCAGGCAAGGCACTTGAACAGACTGACTGATAGACTACCTGTGATTTCTGTAATTTTCCTCTTTGACATGCTTATAAAACCAGCAATGCAAACAAAGAAAGGGGGGAAAAAATGAAACTGTTACAGAGGCCAACTCTTAACTAACTCTGTACAAACTCTCACTCACAGAGCTAACACTAGGAAAACAGAGCTGCAGAAAAAAAAAATAATTATAACTCCATCTCAAACCTGTATCATGTGTTTTGGAAACAAATGACACCAAATTCTATAAAATTACATGCTTTTCCCTACTGCAGTATCAATGTTGCCACTTACAACCAAAGTTTTTACTTGTTTTAAATGATACTTGTTCCTTTTCCCAATAAACCACCCTCCTCATGGCATACAGTTCCACGAGAATACAGGCTTTTGCCCCAAATTCTGACGAGATGTGTCTACTCCTCTGGGCTCCAAGGGAACTTTTAAAACAAACTCTACAATTTGAAAGTTGATTCAAATGGATTTTTATAATTTTTATTTATTTATTTAAACACCTAGTTTTCTAACCAGATGTATTATTTCCTAGCCTGTAACTCCTTGTCCTAACCTCTCCTGCATAGAAATACAAGCTAGACAGCAGGATATTTAACTCCTTTGGAATTAGTAAGCAAGCTTCTCCCTCAGAGTCACTATATTTTAGGAATCAAAAGCTTAATACAACCATTTGCAGGTTTTAAAGATTACTAAAGCCAGTACCCGCTTGTGCTAATGTAACTTGATTCCAAAAGAACTCCTTAAAAACTCCGCTACTTAAAAAAGCGTAACAAACATTCAGCCACTCAGGTTTATCTCTGCTCCTGAGAGCAAAAGCAATTTCACACAACTGTTAAGGACAGGATATTAGGAATGCCATACTGAAACTGTATTTACAAGGAAGTGCAAGTCAGCCTTAATATAATTAAATGAGTTGGAATTTGGCCAGAAACTTGGGTTATGACAAATCCAAAAGCCAGTCTATCCAACAGTACAATGTGTACTTGTTTATGCACTTTTCTATGGCACTGTTGATGACAGAAACAAAAAAAAGTGTTTAGGCTGGTGCTTAACTTCAAACAGGAAGAGTTTCATTTAAGTAATTTTAAATAAGTCACTTCTAAACTCCCCCCCTCCAGTCTCATACAGACTCATGAACAGATTTTCTCAGAGCTATTCTGTGGCTACACAGAATAGTGAATTTTATCATGAAATAATTCAAAATAACAACTTAGAATGATGTGGAGGTGGAAATTTTAAGTCTGTAGTACATCACACTGTGGCTTCTATGTATCCTGGGGAAACTTACTACAAATGTCCCAAAAGCCATCAAATGCTGACTTCAAAGAGAGTGCAGACAAGCAAAATAATGCAAAGAGGGAATACATCCGAACCAGTTGAGAAAAACAAACCCAGTCAGCACCATTTTAAGAGTACTTGGGAGTCTCACAAACAGAGGACGAACCGCACTGCAAAAAGAGGCAGCACAGAAATTACTTTCTGTAACTGCTCATGGCCAGGTCCCACAGCAAAGGAAAGATGTGCTACATTTTGAGCAAAGCACTCTTGGACTGCCTTGCATTTGCTGTGGAATGTCTCAGAGAAGAACATGCAGTCACTTCCTTGTGAGTCAAAGGCCTTGGATGAGTATCAACTGCAACATAATCAGTGAGATGCCAAGTGGTAAGCAGAAGTTTTGCAAGCATAAAAATACAACTGTATTTCAAATATCGACCAATCTCAGCAATGTATTTAAAGGTATTTATGCCTCAAGCAAACTCTGCATTCTTTTGTTTCATGAAGAGTGTCAGGCAATTTTTGTTTACTCTTTCAATTCAACCTCTTCAGCTTAAGGTACCTCACTGGACCATATAATATATCAATTAGTACTGTTTAATTAGCAGCAGCCCCATATAAAGCAGTGACAGAAATAGTTTTTAATAACAGCTTGTTTATACCTACATCAGTGTGTGTGTAAATTCATATTTTTTGATCTACATTCTGAATGCTAAGAAAAAGACGTAGTATGACATTGTTTTAAACTCAAAATTACCCTTAAAAACCACAAGCCAAATTTATTACTGTGATGTACAGTTTGCAATGAAAGTAATCTTGAGAACAGTAGATTGTTCCTTCCACATCTGGAAAAAGGCTTCTAGAAATCCTCATTGAACAAACTGTCATTTACCAGCTATTATTTCTTATTTAATATACGGACGTCATTAATACCCTACATTTTTATAAATATGTTATGATGAACAATAACAAAAGCATTGCTTTTTTCACCCACACCCCAAAAAGGTTATTCTGCAGAGGTTTGAAGACACAAATCCGAAACTTACCTAACAGCAGCATATGCAATAAGAGTAAATTAATAAAGATGGCATTAGAATTTTTCCAATACAGAAGTCAGTCATACCCTACTGGAAATTCTGTGACTATTTTTCTTTAAAATAAAGGAAGACTCTGACACAGGCTTTAGTACTGTGTTCTGCATACAGGTAAATATCTGACTATCTGATAGAAGTCTAATTATCAGTAGTCTTCCAAAAGGTGTCAAGAATGTTAAAACACTTAACAATGGTTTAGTTTTCATTACAATAAAACCAAGACATTATTCCATATATAGTAAAGCATCACACAGACAAAACTGCCTGTATGTTTATTTAGTGTTTCAGGCAGGTTAGAATAATTTTCTACAGACACAAATATCGTCACCTTTTCTTACTCAGAAGTAACATTCCCTCAAGGAGCAATGCTAAGATTAAAATACACCAAAATCAATACCAACAGAGCTGTTTGCCAAATTCCTGATTGATTCCTACCTGGCAAAAGTACTGGTTCCAGTTTTTTAATCCTTGGTTCTGACGTTATGTTGTCATCAGCCTGAAGAAAAAACAAAAGAGAATTTACTTAAGACTCAGAATTTTACAATCAGACACAAGTCTGATCTGCTTATAGAGAGGAGAAACTTCTTTTAACTTAAAAAGCTTATCTTAAGGAGCTAGAATCCAATCACAGCAAGAGATTTTAACAATTTTGAATGTATTTAGATTTGTACTAACAGAATAATAAAATATTTAAAATATTCACATTTAATAAATTGTGTAACCCAAGCTATAACAAGTCACAGGATGAACAAAAACCAATTTGCCTTGATATTCCATAATGGCTCAAGATCTACAACAAGTTTTACAGAAAAGGACACTCAAGTTCACAAAAAACTCTCTACCAACTTCTAAGATGCACAACTTTCCAACATAGGAAAGATTTAAAAAAACCTCCAAGGCCTAGAATACACATATGCCTACTTGCACTTCAGTTCTAAACCTTAAAAATAAAAATACTTCTATAAGAAGACTGGAGCCTTTGGTAAAATAAGCCATGGTTCCTACAATGACAGCAATATAACCGTTTCCCAGGACTAGGAATACCCAGAACTGTGTTACATTGACATTTCACTTTTACTACGCAGTTGTGAAAAAAGGAAAATCAGTCAACATGTCAAGCATGTGGCTAGAAGAGTTCCTGCCTTGTCTGAAATAAATAAATATCACTTTCTGTCAAGTGCACACCCAGATGACAAAAAAAATCTTTGGTGGTTCTCGATATACTTGGTACTATATGCGCTATATATACTTGATAGGCATACTTGGTTTTCTTATTTATACCATCAGACAAGTTTTAAACGTGAAACGATGGCTACAGTGAGAGTTTAACTATCTGCACAGCACAGAAGCGCCTGCTGCTTCCTCCTCATCTCACCCAGCGCTGCGAGCAAAGCGAGCCCAAACACCTGAAGCACAATTCACAACTTTCCAAAATAATCTCTCACGGGCCGATTTCAGTGAACACGAGACTTCATTTTGACAGAAGTTCTGCTCCCCGACCACGGTGTGGGCTCTCTCCGTGAGCGATGCGGACGCCCGGAGGCCGAGGGGCTGCACCCCGAACCGGCTGCGCAGTTTTTGTTTGCCGGTGCCACGGAGGGCTCGGGGGGCCCGGCAGCCCCTCCACAGGTGCTGTTCGCCACCCCCGGGCCAGCGGGCAAAGCCCCGGGGCGGCACCTCGGCCAGGGACGGCCCAGGGCAGGGAGGGCAGGGAGGGCAGGTCGGTAATGGCAGTAAAAGGCGGTTACCTGAGGCAGAAGGTAGGACTTGAAGGTGGGTTTGGGCTGCTTGAGAGAGAACATTGTGGCCGCCGGCGGCCGGGCCGGGCCCCGGAGATGGTGCCGACGCCAGCCGGCTCAGGCCC
>VZRN01002709.1:701796-830482 GCA_013397935.1 Dasyornis broadbenti | reverse complement strand
CGGTACCGCACAGCCCCGGCACGGCTGCACTGCTGGGGGCGGATCACCGGCCCCGCTCGCTGCCTGGCTCGGGCCTTCCCCAGGGAACAGCCAAACCTGGGGCCTGCGGCGGGCGGGGCCGGGGGCCGAAGCATAGGATAGCCACAGTTTGGTTTCAGAGCCCCTTAGGAATCGAAAAATCCGCTCGGGGCCTGCAGGAGTTACTGCTACTCGGGGCTGTCCCGGGCCAGCGGTAAAAATCCAGTTCCAGCATGGTGGAGAGAGAGGGTGGTACAGGCACAGGTTGCCCAGAGAGGTCAAGGCTGCTCCATCCCTGGCAGTGTTCACAGCCAGGTTCTGTAAGGCCTTGAGCAACCTGTTCCAGTGCAAGGTGTCCCTGCCCATGGCAGGGGGTTGACACTGGATGATCTATTATTGTCCATTCCAACCCCTTGACATTCTGTGAATCACTTACTGCTACGGAGTTCTTCCCCTGTCACCCTTTACACAAGGTGTACACATTACAGCTGCAGGGTGTATGCAACACTCTCGGGGCACACTGTGTGACTCTTGGGGATGGTTCTGTGCAAGGCCAGGAGCTGGACTGCTTGTGGAAGATTCTTGTCCTTGTGGCTCCTTGTGGCTCCCGAGCCCAGCATATTCTGTGATTCTGTGATGCATGATGGGTGATGCCCCAGGCAGCTGCTGCAGTCACCCTCCCACTCTGCACTGCAACCCTGCGGACTGCGGGAGCGGCATGTTGATCCAATACCCGTGTGATTCCCTTTAAGCTTTCCAAGCACTCATGTGGTGCTCACCTGAGCTTCTCCAGAACATGGAAATAACACAAGCACTTACCTAAACTGCCAAAATCCATCACCTCTATCTAAGCAGGAAACTGAGTAACTGCTTGTGTTTGCTTGGTGGCCTATGGCACCCATAAAGGTCCATACTGCAGGTGATTATATGACTACTCTGAACTTGGCCTCCACAGTGGAAATGCCTCCTTCAAGAAGCAACAGTTTGGATGGAAATGTGGTTTAATGGAGGTCCCTAAGCCAGGAATACACAGTCTGTCAGCTGTGAGATTTAAGGAAGGGGGAGAATCTGGGTTCTGCTGACGATGAGGTCACAGGGAAACTGGGTCAGACCATCAGGTCTCTCCAGATTTTAGAGCCAGGTCTGAAGTGTTCAGCAGGGTAAGAAGGGCTGGCTTCTGCCTGCTGGTGCACCGCAGTCATGGTTCCAGCTTTGAGCCAAGCAGAGTTCATGGCAAGAACCATGGTTTAGGGGTGAGAGCTGAAGGCCAGGGCCTGACAAACAAACTAGTGGTGTTTTGCAGCCTCATCTTGATGAAAAGAATGATTTCGGTCAGAGTATTGTCATGAAAATCAAACAGGTGACATACAATGTAACATTAGTAAAGGCCAGCTACAACATAGTGGTGAAGACTTCAGAAAAAATGGACACATTTTTAGAGACAAAATGACACAATGTAGCTCTCAACATCACCTGCAAGGTCAAGATCATCCCTCATTAACAGAAAGTGTATTATAATACATTACAGACCCTGGGATTTTTTGTGAAGTCTGAGGGTGTGTGTTCAACGAAAGAACAGACTTTGGGGCACAATCTGGATCCCACAATTTAGAGATGCCCCAGTGATTCCAGCAGAAAGGTTTGATCCAACAGTGATGAGGAAAACACTCCACTGGCACCTGCCTAGATTGAGGAAAGCTCATGTGCATACATTTAATGTTGTTCAACAGCCCAGGGGAGAGCTCCAACAAGCACCTGCATAAGAGCACACTGCTCTTGAACTTGTGGGTAGAGAAGATAAAACCAATCCCACTGTGTACTTTTCAAAACAAGCGCATCTCCTTGCACAAAGGACCCATCTTATTGCTGCTGGCAGACAGTGCCCTTCACTTTGTCCTCTATTTTCCACATATACAATTTTTATTTTATGCTGCCAACATCATTGTCTAAGTGGGATTATTCAGCCTGGCACACATTTTAGAGCCCATTTTAGACAGCCCATTTTAGAGAGTGCACTGTGCTGCAATTGCCGCTGGTGGTGTAATGCTGAATGCTGCGAGAGCAAACCACAGCTCTTCTCATCTCCTTTCATAAACTAAATCCCTTGGATGTTTGATAAGTGAGAAATACTGCAGGACTAGCCCTTATCTTTATCCTTCTTTAAAGTTGTTCTTATTCAGAACACTAGTGAAAGGGAATTTAACTCAAAAAAGGGGGAATAGAAAGTGAGGGGGTGAAAAAAGCAGAAACTGCCCAGACTTGAAATTGAACATAACGAATTTGCCAGTGATATTAAAAATTGTGATTATTTAAACCACATCAGAATTCCAAGAGTGTTTCTGCATCAGCACAGAGACTATTTAGGAATAGCTGCAAAAGCAATCTTACTCATGAGAGGATGATCATAGGATAGCAAAAATTTTCATTAAGGACCGCATTGACACATTGAAATTGCAGTGCTGTTCTGAAAAGGAGCAAACAATACCAAAATGTAGCTCTCACATAATTTGTGAGGATTGTTGTTGGACCTGGTCACAAGTTGCCACCTAAAGAGTTTTATGCCAGTAGGAGAAGAAGGCTGACTTGACAGAATTGAGTACTTTGGAGAATCAAGGTGATTGTCACAACTTGTAGAGAGATGCAGGCAGGCAGAGCAGGACAGGCAAGTAGAGCAGGGTAGGCAGGGCAGGGCAGACAAGGCAAGTGGGCAGGCAGGACAGGCAGGGAAGTCCTCTGGATCCCTTGGCTCCTTTTTGGCAATGCACTCAAATGCCTGCCCATCTCTGGCCATCCCATCTCTGCCTCACTTGCTCACTTTTTTCAAACAGTTCTGCCAAACCAGCGATTTTTGAGAATGCCTTTGTACCATGAGAGCAGTCCTGAAAGAATGGTGGGCAGACAGCTATGCAACAAAGCCAGCTGAACTGAAAAGACTGCAGATGTCTTGTGTTATTCTCATTATTTTAAAGAATTTTTTTTTTTTTTCCACTCAGCACAGTTATTTTCCTTGCCTCTACCGTGTTATTCAGTGATATCTCCTGTGTGCTAGCCTGACCAGGACCCTGCCACTTGCCCACTCATTCTGAGAACCAGCCTGGCCTGCTCTCCTGGTGGTATCACCCCCCACACTGTGTGGTCTCCCGGGGCTATTTTTTCATACAGTGCCACGGTTTGTGACAGTGCAGATGATTATCTGTTAGCAATGGCTGGGGTGCATAACCTGCTGTATTCAGTGCACCCTCAGATTAGGTACCTTCCTCAAAGTTCTGGTACAACCTCCCAAAGCAGCTCTGTGGTTGGGGAAGTGCTTTGGCTTGTGCAATGCATGAGGACTGGGGTTAAGTCAGAACAGATTTTCACAATGGTCCCTTTTGATCTCTCAGCAGATTAGAGAATGGCTTTCATTAGACATGTTCAAGAACAGGTTAGACCACCATCTGCCACTGATGCTATTGACATAGCTGAACTTGCCTAGCGCAGATGATCTCTTCCAGGCCTGTATTTCTATGGCAATTTACACGTTTTCATAGCTCTCTGAAGACTGGTTCAATTATTGGTTTGAACTCAAAGACAAAAGTGTTGTCTGATTTCACAGCTGAGCTATGTGCCCAGAGCTATAGCAAGTGTGCAGCAAGTCTGCAAAGTCAGGGATTCACTGAAGGAAGTTAGTTCTATTTTTCACTGAAAGTGTTAGTTTATTACTTTTACCTGGACACCTCTCTACTTGTGCACTCAGTAATTTGTGCACTCAAGATGCCTCAGCCTGCACTCAGAAGTGTGGGACTGTGGCTGGGGACTTGTGAGGGAGCCAGCCCTGCAGGTGTGTGTTACCTCTTATAGAATAAAAACATAATGCCTTACATTTTTTAAGCAGTTAGTAAAAAAAAAAAAAAATTCCTGATGTCCTTGATGAAGATCCAGGAGAAGAATATTTAAAATGTGGTTATTTACATAAAACAACAACTTTGATGGTCTTGGCCAAAGATATACAAAAGACATAAAAAGTATGCAGAGGTTTTAATTTCTTGAGGTATCTCAGGAAAAAAGCCTCCTTTGCAGGGCACATCTGTGAAGTGGAGGCTGTCCTCTTTGTGTGGAGGTTTAATGATGTGGAACTTTGCTGTGCCATGTAAGGGTACTTACTTGTTAATCATTGTATAGGTATTACTTGCCAAGAATGATTTTCCACACAAGTATTGTGATAGTGACTACTGGATTACCAGTGATTCTAAACTAGAATGGAATCTTTTTCCGTGGCCTTTTTGAAGGCTGTTGGTCTGCTCAGGTGATTGCTTGCTGAGCACAGCAGTCCAGCTAGGGCAAGCAAAGGGAGATGCTTGCATTCAGAATCATGAAGGATAAAGCACTGTGGTTTCATAGGGGGAGGTTATGTTGCAGAGACAAAAAAGGAGCAGGCACATGAAATCATGCACCCTCTTTTTCATTAACTCCAACACCAAGCACTAGGTGGATACAGCCACTTAAATATTTCAGCTGAACATCTGCAAAGAATAATTTAAAGCTTGCTACGAAGACATACCTTACATCCATTGTAAAGATAGAAGGCATCAACAACAAAGCACCACTTTGCCACATCAAATTTCGTTTCTGCAGATAAGGCTAGAAGTTGAAAAAAGCAAAATAAAATTGCAGTTTTAAGAAAATCTGGAGGCTTTGTCTCGTTTGTCCCGAGACTTGTGGTTTGTCAGCCTATGATGCAAAGTACTGCTGGGTGCTGTTTTATGGCTACCCCAAACCCCCGTGCTTGGCAGCAGTTGAAATGGCCTTCATGTGGCCACATCAACCAGGTCCTTACATTGCTTCTGCCTTCCTGTCTGATGCTGGGTCACAGTGGGGGATCAAAATTCTCAATTAGGCTGAATTTTCGGCTTAGGTGACTGCTGCATGTGGTAGAATATTTATCTGCAGTGGTTGCAGTGAGAAGAAAACACCCCTAGGGCTAATGTAGCCTCATAACCCAGCAAACAGAGGCTAATTGTCACTGCTGGTAGCAGGCCACAGGCTTTATGCTGACTTTGTAAGGCCTCGGGACTGAGGCTTGTCAGGGCTGCTTTGTCTGAACTTGTCTTCACCTGCCTCAAGCTGGCCCTCATTTGTTTAGCTGCGAAAGCAGTTTTTCTAATGATGAGGAAACTCAGGTTTATTTGTAGAATTTAAAAGCCAGTGATGAAAAACAAGACATAACTTTGTAGCAAACATAAAAACTCCCCTAAAGTAGCAAAAAAAGGACAAAGAAACAACATGAACATCATGCTCACCCCACAAAGGACCTGTTATGCTGACAGCTGGCAGTATTTCCTCACTATCCTCACTGCAGCCACTGACCGTAAGACCCAGAGGATCAGAACAGGTGTGAATAAACATCAAAATCAGGGGTAGATAATAAGAAGTGTGCACAGAATAACTTTACCTTAGTCTTTTTTTCCTTTAGTAGCATAGTAGTATTCTTTTCTGTTCTCCCTTTTTGTCTCTTTTTTCTTATAATGAGATAGATCGAAACTAATAACAATTCATATATTAGACTGTTAAAATCTGTTACTCTAACTATAAATTCCTGACTTTACATCCAAGATGAGTCTCCTTTTTGCTTCCAACAGCTTTTGAGTGCAACACCAGTTCAGGTGGAAGTGACCTGCTGGACAGGACAGTGCTGCAGAAGCATCTGTGGGACCCCAGTACCGTGTCCAAGGGCTGCTGTCATTTGGAAAACTCACCTGCTCCACATCAGGGCTCGGCAGCAAACTGGCTTTGTGTCAGCCCAGGACACCTGTAACAGGGCACAGTCCCATTGATGTTGCAGAGTTAATGAAATGATCCTGCTAACACCCGAGGTCATGCACCCTCCTCATGTTCCAGTTTCCCGGCAAGGCCTTGTAGATGTGTTCTTTTTATTTGAATTTAGAAGGACAGATAAATATTTTCCAAAGATGATAGTTAAGCATAGAACCTTGGAAAGTATTCAAATAAGCAGCACGGAGAAACCATAGTTGGAAGGTTTCAATGGCTACTTTAATGAATTAGTAAGTAATATGGAACATGGACTTTCTTGGTTCTCAGGTATTGAAATCCAGCTTCTAAAATGGATAGAGTGACTCTGTAAGAGGAGAGGCTTGTGAGAGCAAAGTTAAGCTAGTCCCTGAATGATGCAATGTAAAAAGGGGTAATTCACAGAACCAGGTGGTAGGGTTATGAACCTGCCTTTGTGAATACGACAATTAGTCACCATGTTTAAAACATCTGCCTTGAGGGAAAGGGAAAAGTCTGTATTGCAAGATACTGTAAGATGAACAAATTTCAATTACCTCAGTGTAATATCCCTGCATAGACATAGCCTTAGAGTACACACTCTTTAGGCTTGACCTGCTTCAGCACAGGTCAAGCACGTAATAAATCATGGCAATGGAATTCACAGTGACACTGCTGTGGAGTCACCACATACTTAACAGTAAAAGGGGACACATCTTCCTGAAAAGCACTATTAAACATGCCTCTTCAGAAATGGAAATTCTCTGCCTGCATTGTTTCAGCCAGTATTCAAGAAAGCATGGAGGCAGACATGCAAATGTATTGGTCGTTATTCTGCTTAGTGAACTCCAAATCTATTATTGGTCTTCTGTGCACATGCAAAGCCATATTTATAGCTTATTAAAATGTCTGTATGTCTAAAATGACTCTGCCAAAGCCAGTGTGGTTACTTCACATTTAATAGCAGAGAGGTTGTCATTCAGTTCATGCTGTGCAAGAGCACAGAAAATATTCAAACCTCTTAAAATCATCCCTGCATAGAAAATTTTATGGAAAATTACTGGCAAGTGTTAAGACAGAAACTTTGCTTAGAAAATGTTTGGCCCATGCACTGCATAAGAAGAAACAGATTAGTGAAGTGGTTTGACTTTTTAGAGAAAAAATTATTATACTGAATTAATTTGAAATGAAATTTTTACATGAAAAATATGTGTTTCTTTATAAATATTTTTTACATAAAGGAAGCATATACATACAAAGGTAAAATGTTTTCATTTGAAATCTACATGCTATCAGATAAATTTTCGAAGTAAATACTAAAAAAATTAAGTGGTCAAAAGCATGATTAACACACATTTTATAAAGACAATGTAACAAGAGGTATGCAACACACTGTATTCCATTCCACAATGCATACTGCTTGTTTAGCACAGTGCTGAAAAGCTGCATCCCTTTGTGTTTGTTAATGAATCCATTTCTGGTGAATGTGGAGGCAAACAATAAAAAGGCATTGGCAAACTGGAGGCTATTTTAACCACATACACACAATGGCTATGTAGTTGCACAGAATGGTAACACAGAAGTAAACATGGAAGTGAAACAATTTCAAATGTCATTCTCTTTTTACAAAATATCAAGTTCCCTAAAATCGAAGAAAAGAGAAGCCCGCATAAAAAGCAAAATATCAACACTGTTCCAACAGCAGTGAAACCAGAAAACCTGCTGGTAAGACCGAGATAGTAAAAATCCATAGGAAATGATGACTGAACTTTGAGAAATATCCATGCACTTTCAATGATCCTTCAGTTTGGTAACAGTACTTCAGGGTACAAGTATGGATGGAGTATGAAATATAACACAAACAATAAAAATCAGATACCATTAATGCATTTGTAGAGTCTTCCATCAATCTCTGCATTTCGAAATTCTGTCAGCATCATTGTCAAGAAGGACACTGAGACCTGCTTTGTGGGGCTGATGGTGAGTGAAAAAAGAAATGGTGTCTTTTCAAAATAGTATATGAATGAGTCCTGATGGGTAATGAGTTAAGCCTAAACCTTTGACCAGTATTCTGTGAACAAGTAACATGCCTTTAACTCATTTGCAAAATTCTCTGCTCAGTGGTACACATCCCCTGCAAAGAGAGGTGCTAATTATTTGGGAAATCAAGGTTCCTAAAACTTAACAGGGAGGAATGAGGCAAATAAGAAAATTATCAAAACCTAGTACTTAGAATGCCACTGCTGAGACAAGTGCTCTGGGTAAATCTAACTACAGATGTTGATTTCCAGTCTTAGTCATCAAAACATTTTTGCTGTAGAGACCTTTTTTTCCCCTTTGACACTTGTTTTTAAAATTCACTCAAGAAAACTTACAGAATTTTTATTCTCATCTGGAAAATTTATCTTTTGTTTAGACGGACTCCTAGAAACTGTTCCTTGTTCCTCATGTGTTGTCATAATGAAATTACAAAACAAAAGATGAATTTGTCACAGTAGATTTGCTTCAAGCACAGATCGGCTATATTTTGATCTTACCTGATCAGAACACCTTTCCTGTTTTGTTTTGGTTTGTTTTCCCTTGCAGGCATTTAAGAAAAGCCAGAATCTTATTCTACATGGACTTCTATAGTAATCCTCATTTATACAAAACACTAATGCAGTTCTTAGATTTCTATTATTAAAATCTCCACGCACTTGATATTCTTAGAATTTCCCTAAACATTTTGTAACAAAGATCACTGTCTTTCAACAGTTTAAGGCTGTCAGCATGCTTTGGGTTGGGGACAGATGTGATCCTGAAAACAAGATTATGCCACTAAAGTTCAAGGACAGGTTAAGAATATGTCTGCACATGGCTTTTTGGGTCAGATTTCCCCAAACACAACCATATTTCGCCACTCTGACCTATTTTAGTGGATGAAAATTGCTATGTTGTGCCATTCTGAAAGAGAAGCTAAGCAGTGTGCATGAAATCAGAAGTGAAAGAGGGGACTGCATAATTTTTCCTTGTCTCCAATAATTTTGTTTTGATCTGAAAAATATTATGGCCACAAAGAAACCAGCTGCACAAGTAAGGATAAAACTAAGGCTGGTTAAAAATTCGTTCTGTTTGTGAAGTCTTCTGATAAAATTATTACATTATAATATTGTTCTTCCTCTAAGAGCTTTCATGAAGTGCTTGTCTGTAAATGAGCTTATGAGGGAGGTTGAAATGGAACAAAGGAAGAGCTATTTTGTTGGCATCTGTGGACTGTACC
Organism: Dasyornis broadbenti; assembly: GCA_013397935.1. NCBI lineage: Eukaryota > Metazoa > Chordata > Aves > Passeriformes > Dasyornithidae > Dasyornis > Dasyornis broadbenti. The sequence continues at coordinate 821,439 of VZRN01002709.1, read as the reverse complement.
TACTTTTTATCTGCCCCTCAGAGAACATCTCCCTTTCACCCAACCCAGCAAGCATTGATTTAAGAACAGAACATGTACCTATTAAGTTTAAAAGATGAGAAACACAGATATCCAAAATTCTTCTTTAGAAATTAATTTTAAAATCCCTAATTTGTTCAGTTAGTCATGCTGCTTTCTTGACTATTGGTAAAACAGGGGCCATAAGCCACTTTAACATTCAGTTTCTGTGGATGCATTTTCTTGCCTAGTTTTCTGTTCTTCTGTTGCACTGCCAAATGCTACCACCAAATTAGTTACACTGCTGGCATGTCCTGGTCTATTTAATTTGTCCTTCACAGACTTGGCTTTCCGGGAATGGCTGTGCAAACTCTTTGAGCGTACTGATGGGAACCCAGAAGTCCTTTCTGGCTTTACTGACAGTAAATTCTCAGCCTTGACAGTGGCAGGCATAGAGGTGTAAGAGGCACTCATACCTGCTTCACCAACATTACTATCATCATCTGTGTCCGTCTGCTTCTCCTCTGCTTGCTTTTCAGCTTCAGAGATCAACCCAGGGTATTCTGGAGGACGCTCTTCAGAAAGCTGCTGCTCAACTTCATATTTCCACTCCGTGGCCCACTGTTCAATTGTAGAAGGACACACCTGATCCATAATGGTACTATACTCTGAGGTCCAGTTGTTAACTCCTCCAACCAGCTTCCCACCTTGTGCAAATATAAAGCTCCTTGACTTCATCATAGTGGTCTGACAAGCACTGAAAGTTTCAGGAGGAAAATAGCGCATTGCTTTGGATTTGTCCAAGGGATAAGAGATGGTTGCTTCTAACTTGGTACGTTCTACTTTTAACTGAGTGTTATGAAAATCTGTTCCTGCTACTGACTGACTGTTTGTCACAGCATTCATCTGGTTTATACTTTGAGGAATTATTCCATCGCTACTGAAAACCCTCTGCTTCTCACTCCCAACTGAACCAGAATGGGGTCTGGAAACATTCTGTGCAATTTCCAATGCAGATTGACTGTGATCTGCTGTGCTGACTGCATTAGCACTCGAGGTATAGAGTCCAGTGTGGTGTTCTGGAGCCAGCATCCTCGGGTCTGCTCCATCTTCTTTGGTACCAATAGAGTGGGCTTTTTTACGCATGGCTGGCGACATAGGAGTGGTGCTGTCATCAAAGGTTAACTCATCACCACTGATGTGGTATTTGTACATGCTGTAGCCATCAGAGCTGTTAACACTGCTCTGCCTCAGGAGATAAGCAGCATCACACTCTGACGAAGCCCGCGAGCGCGTGTACGTCAGCTCGGATTTGTCAATGCCTGCCAGCTTCTCCAGAGCGTTCACCATTCGACCAGAGAGCTCTTCCAGCTGAGAGAGTCGGAGGTCCACTGTCTGGAGAGAAGCTTTCATAAAATGTTCTCTTTCATTCACTTCTTCCAGCCTCATAGACATATTTTCAACTCTGTGGGGTATAAAAGAGGAAGCATAGAACAGAACCCCCAGTGCAGTAACCCATGGGCACCGAGCTCCCGATTTCTTCCTAAGGCTCAGTTTTGTGGTGTGTTTCATGTCTCGTTCTTTTTTCCTATGTGTAGCATCAAAAGCACGAACATTTTCTTGTTATCTATGCTTTCCATACATATTAGAGGGGTATTTGAACTTTGCCCTTATATCCATGGCAGGAGAGCCCTTAGGGACAGACTCCTATTAACATTACTGTATGTGGCACCCACTATGTATTCCGTTGTTCTCTTTCACTGTGAAGCATCAAACTAATTACATGAAAAATACTTTCTAATGACAAGCTCACAGGGTGACCTAAAACAGCATCAAAGCATGTTGTAAAACAAGTTTTGAAGCTGTATGAGAGAGAAACATATACTGGTTGTTGATGGGATTGCTTTAGCTCTTGAAATACCTTTCTATTACATTATCAGCTGAAGGGAGTGGAACTGTTGTCTAGTTCAATTAAAATAAAATAACACTTTTTCCCATTTCCTTCTTATCATTTATATCATAATGGATGGGATGGTATTAGAAAAAATATATATAAAAGTATTTAATTGGAATGTGGCTTAGAGATCATATACTAGTAAATCCCCTGTGGAAGTTAAATTAATGGTTTTTTGCTCTCACACACAAAACATGATGAAGCATCTGGAGCAGGAAGCCATGAGAAATAAGCAAATCTGTTTTGTGGTCATAGACCATAGTGAATCAGTGAGGCTTATCAGCCCTGCTTTATTCTCTGCCACAATACCCAGGATTTTGATAAATTGCCATGGATAACCAGTGCGACAGAAATTACTCAAATATATGTAGCAAGTTTAATTTACTTCTCTAGTCTCAAATTTCACATACAATAATGCAAGATATTCAGGGCCTCTCTCAATAGAAAGAGGTTTCTCTATTAAAGAATTATATGGCTCACAGAGCTAATTCATAACAAATGTGAAAATGAAGACACATACAGATATATAGACAAATATCTACAGGGAGTACTTCATCAACAGAATACCATGAGGTAGATTAAGGTGAAAGAGTGTTTAAAATGTGTATAATTTTCATAAAATTCAAGGAGAATTTTTCATCATTTCAAGAAAGTGACAAAAGACCCCATCTCTTGACTTAGATCTACTGACAGAATAGGCAGAGCCTTTGGGAACAGTCCTGCCAAGTGACCTGGTAAAAAAGGCTGCTGCCATTAGCACTGTGTGCTTACACAGCAATATGCAAACATTACCAAGTCCTCAGAATAGCTTAACGATTTACATGTGAATATTCCCCATCTTTTAAATGGGGATGTTCATACTGAAAAGCTAAATGCCTTGTTCAAAGCCTCCAAGAGGCTCTGTAGCAGAGATTTAAATTCAGCAGTTGTGTGTGCCAGACCCTAATGCAAACCCTAAGTTCAGGGGAAGAATCCTCAGTGCTTTTGTCATTAAGCTCCAACAAGTTTCTCATGGTTGGATGAACTGTTGGAAACTCAACAAGCAGCAATTTGCTCAAATGGATAAAAAGCATAACTGTGATCCTCAGAGGGATGAGAGGTATAAAAGCCACCATGAGCAAAAATGTCCTCACAACAAAGCTACTCAAAGCAGCAGATTTAGTGACATAGCAGAAGGAATAACAAAAAGTTTGCTCTTGTGAGAGATGCACCTGCTCAGATAGTTATTTGGGATTCAGATCAGCTTCTGAGTTGGTGGTGGTTTTCTTCACGATCAAAATCTTTTGTATTTTAACTCAACTGTGATTATAAAAAAGATACTAAAAATACTGTTCCAGACAAGTGGTGTGGATATTTTTGTTTCAATAGATACCTTTCAGATGTAACTCTGATGCGCTCATCATTAGATGACTGCTCCTCATCCTCTTTCTCTTGGAAGTATTCTTCTACACACTGCTCCTCAAACTCATACAGTTTTTTTAGCTCTTCATCATTCAGAAATAACTCTGTGCAAAAGAGAAGAACAAAAGAGTTTCCTATTTCTGAACTTCTGGCATTCAATTTAAATCCAATTTAGCAGTTTATTTTAGACACGGACAAATCGTAGATTTTACTCCTGCACTAAATGAACAGATGATTTTTTAAAATAGGGAATGAGCTCCCAGCTAAGGATGGGCAGAGCTGTGAAGGCAGTGGAATGCATTATGACCATCATCTGCTTCCATGGCTATCCACAGGGGACTCTATGCTCTGAATGACTTTGGCACTGTTTGACAGCTGTGCATTGAACAAACTGACCAGATTTTACAAGATAAAGACCTGAGCAATCTCTGCCAGTTTGACTGTTCCTTCATTCAAGTATTGTTCTTAAAAGGATGCCAGTTACAGGCAACAGATAAACTTAACAGATTGTTCACAGATATTCTTTGGATAAGATGTTAAGAAATTTATAATCATATGAGAAAAATCCAAGGGGAATAAAAGCTTTTGGGAACAGTTCATTCTTTATCTGGATTTATCTCTTCGCATTTGGAAGGAGTGCTACATTTACTTTTTTCCTTTTCTTTTACCTGTCATGCAAAAATGTAGAAATAGAGGGATAGTTGTGAGCATTTGATTATTTCCATGAGACATATGATGAAAACAACAATTAACAGTTGCAGAATATGTTAGGAGAACAATCCTCACAGTTTCCCTGTGAAATGACAGATAGATCTATAAATGATAATGGGGATACTCTTAGTCACAGATTGCTCACAATCACAGAGCTGACACTGTAGCTGACATCTGGAACTGTGATCCCTTCTTCTGAAATTCCTATTTGTCCTTCCCAGCATATGGACTTCTCTAGAATTTGGTAAACCCCTGGATTAAGTAGATACCATCTCACTATTTTACGAAAACATGTTAAAGGAAGTCTTCATTAGCATCAGAGAGTTGCAGATTCTCAGGCACCCACAGACCCAAGAGCTGTTAGCTTGATACAAATATTGGCCCATACTGTCTTCTGCAAGTACACTTGATGGTCAAGGTGTACAAAAGTGTTCAGTATCATAGAAGCTGCAGCTTTCTGCTAATATGGTGCAAAGAGCTCAATTTAGAGAAGATTTCTTGCATACTCAGTCCCCTGTCCCGCTCATCCTGGTCTCCATCACCCTTCTTGCAGCGGCAGCAGATCCGCTTGATGATTATGTAGATGTGGCTGAAGATAATCATTGGTGGTGGGAGCACAGGTCTGTCATGGAACGTCATGATCAGCTGGTACCGCTGGAACTTCCAGACTTGGTTGGATATTGATTTTACCTCAAAGAAGGTATTGCTGAAAGGAAACACAGGTACAGTTTCTATGAGGTTCCTGATCTTAGTTATCATTGAGCAAGTACCATGTTGAAAAAAGCAGCAGCTAAATAACCTCATGGAGCCACATGATTTGCTTGGCTCAGCTCTTTGTTGGTGCTACTGAACTAAGGATTAAACAGAACTCATGATTTCACTACTCTTTTTGAAGGCAGCAAACAGAAGGTGCTCTGCATCCCTCAGGCACCACTCAGAACAGTCCTCCTTCAGACCATTTGCTCCTACTGTACAAATCCCTTAGGTGCCAGTGAAAAGAAACTTGCACAATTTATGCATCACGTAATTGGTATTTTGGAGCTTGGTTATAAACTATTTCTTTTAACACATGCCAGTATTTGATGCTGCACGAAGTATTAAATCCATGAAAAGTATTTTGTATGCTAAACTCAGAAGCTTCACATAGTTTTCCTTTAATATGCTAATCAGCTTGACCTACATAGAAGACTCTTCAAGTTTTCACAAAATGTCCTAAATTCAAACTTTACTCCCTCAAACTTCTGATTCGAAAACAGGGTGCGTATTCTTGTAAAGGAATTTATTCTTGGGAGCTTCATCATTTTTACAGCAAAGTAAGGTGTGTTTTAAAGACGTTTAATTTTGAAATTCAGTTGATATGAAGTGATAGTATTCAATCCAGAGTTAACAATAGTCACAGTTATGAAATACCAACTAAGAGAAAGCAGACTTGATATTCTGTCTTAGAAAAGGCTCTTCAAACTATTTTAGAGTATCTTCAGACAGCTCACTTCACTTTTATGATGGTGATGATACTGGAACGTCCTTTTTATATTTTCTGTCCACTTCTTTTCTATCTTTATGTTCTTTAGAATATCTACATTCATAAAATCAGCTAAAACATTTCTTTGACACCACAGAATTCCTGTGTACACATAGCTTTTGCTTTCTTTAGGTTCAGTTGACATAAGACTATTTACCAATGATAAAAGACAATCCGCCTTCATTCCGTGTCTCCTTTATAGCAGGAATTCCCAGCTAGATCTCAACCCCTTGCAAGCAGGCTGGGATGGCAGGAGTTAACAGCATGACCTACTTCCCAAACTGCTGATTCCTTGGTCCTTCAGCCAATAATAGCTACCATTGTAAGATTCTTCCCCTTCTCCCCAGCTATGTGACTGGCATTTGAGTACTTTAAATTCATGACCTTTTAAGCTACATACATCAAATGAAAGACAGGCTTTGTGAGCTGCAGATATCTGGGCACACAAAGGACTATTTTTGCATTTATGACACAAGCTACCTACGCCAACAAGCCCTCAACGTTACATGTTTGAAGGCAACAAAAATGAATCACCTGCTTTTCTCAGGTGCTCTGTTCAGAAGTACTGCCACCAAGTAGTTATTATTTTTTCCTAAATCCTTACATCATGAGAGGAAAAGCATGCAAGCTAAGTGCTGGTAGGAAGAACAAGCAGCAGAAATTTATTTAGTTTTACTCTAGCTAAGCCCAAATATAGGTATGTGCATCCTGCACGCTGCTTGGATTGGCCACAGACCTTGGCAACACATAGCCATCCTTCCTGTTGGTTCAAGGCAATACAAACTAATTGTTTGGATAGTGAAAGAACTCTGCAAGGCCCTGATTTCTTTTTCTAAATGGAAAACAAAACAAGAAGAAAAAAGAAAAAGAAGCCAGATGATGAAGTGGGAATGCCTCCTGCTTTTGATGTTCAGAGTTTTGTTCTGCTGTTCTCCCACAGAGCCGTGACTGCCAGTGGCTACACAGGTTTCTGTCAGGTGTGTGCCAGGTTTCATGGATCCTATTTCTCATCTTTCCAGAGCAATCTTGAAGCCTGTCACTACCCATTAGACGGTAATTGGAAGCAGCCAGGTTCTCTCACATACATTGTTGCAATCACTGGCAAATTCTAAGCCACCTTTCCTCACTCTTCTCCAGGGTACACCCCGCTGCCAGTATTTGCCAGTCACACTCACAGAGTAATGAGATTTTAAGTGTGAATGCAAACCCCTGCAAAATCAGTTGATGGGCTCTCACAGAAATTTATCTCGACAATAAGACAAAGATGTACGATCATTTACATACTTGAAGACAGCAATCAGCAGGTTTACCAACAGGATATTTGCTACCAGAAGGTAGCAGGCCATAATAGCAGGAGTGAGCCAGGCCCCTGGGATGCACGGAGGAAGGCGTTTACCATCATCATCATAAAGATTGTCCCCACAAGGAGCTGAAGAAAAAATGGGAAAGGCATTTTACACAAATTGCCTGATACTTAAAAACACTATTCACACTTATTTAATGATGACACATGCATAAATATTGCCAAATTTTGTCAGTTTATTTCTAGGAGTAAGTATGTATAATTTCTACTCTAAATTCTGCCTCTAACTTCATTTCCCATATTAGTGAACAGAGAGGCAACTCCTTACTGTATGGTGTGGCATTCTGTTCACATTCCCATGGATTTTCTTTTTCTCATAGTAATAGTCTAAGACAAAATCTTAACGTGTATACATACACATTAATACTGGAATTAAAAACAAATTCTTTAACTACACCTGTGTGCATACCTTGTCAAAGATACAAAAGGATTGCCTTAATGGTCCCAGATTGCTGAGTCCCAGATTCAGCCTTTATGGGGGCCCTGTGAATTGAAGAGGCCTTTAATGGCCCTGACCAGCTTCACTGGGGGTTTACACCTATGCCTACATTTTTTTCCTGGTTTTCCTAAGAAAAGTATAGCAGGAAAATTAAGGGAATCTTAATTTTATTCGAAGGAACCAATGAAAGTACTGCCAAAACTACAGTAATATTGTATCTAGGTAATCAAAGGGAATTAGTTATACAATACCACTTATGCATCATAATGTAAAAAACCCTATTATTTTACTGTTGGTGTACTAGAAACAAGTCTTAGCAACCAGTTAAGCTCAATTAAAACTCCTGATCTGCATTTTGTATTAAAATATTTTTCCTCTGCTTATTTTCAAATGAAACTATTACAGTAGAAAAGCAAGATTCATCCCTGAACATTGGATGAGCGCTGTAATTAAAATATGAGTAACTAGTTAAGAAAAAGATTAATGAACATATTCAGCTAAATGAGATAATAGGCTCTCCACAGAGACTTACGATTGATTTCCATGGCATAGACTGATCATTCCAAAGGAGCGGGATAGAAAAGGAGGCAGGGAGAGAAAAAAGAAAACAATAGAATAATAAAGAAACAGAAACCAAAAAATGATGATTGGAAATACAGTTCTGCTGCCAAGAAAAGATAAGCAACTCAAATGTCAGAATAGTAGAGACACATGCTTAGAAAAAATATCTTTGTTAAAAATGCATTGCATTCTGCAATTTCCTTTTCACGCTGTTTTCCCCAAATGTTACATATGGCAGCAAACTAATGATAATAACATATCACAAAATGCTTCTGGCAGATGATCATTTAAATATACATGATAGTTCTGGCAAGTAAACAAAACTGGCGGTCACCACGAACACAAAGCAACTCTAATTATGACATAAAAATAATTCTTTTAGTTATTATGGAAACATTTTCTCCTTTTTTTTTTTTTACCCACCCATGCCTTGAGTCTGTCAGCTGTTTCTTTTGAATAGCTATGTTTCCATTAATAGGCATGCTATTGTACACTGTAATAACATCAGTATCATTAATGCCCATTTTGACTACCAGTCTGGATACTTGCTTGCCAATTCCTAAATGCTGGTTGTAAGAAGAATCACATTATTGAAGGAAATTCAACTAGGCTTCTCTATTGTTTAAGAATACGATGCTGTTGAATACTAGATGCTGATAACTTCTTGCTTGTGCACATCTTCTAAACAGATTGAACCACACAAGAGCTTCCTGGGGTGCATTAGGAAAAGTGTGACAGCAAATTAAGGGAGGTGATTATTCCCCTCCACTCAGCTCTGGTGAAACCACATCTGGACTTGTCTGTCTGGTTCTGGGCTCCCCCACAGAAATCAGGCATTGACATACTAGAACACTCCAGTCATGGACCACAGAGATTGTTAAGGTGATTGGAGTATCTGACGAATGAGACAAGACTGAGAAAGCTTGGAGAAAGTCAAGGAGATCTTACCAATGTTATAAACACCTAACATTGTGTGGGAGAAAAGAACACAGGGCCAGACTCTTCTCAGTGAAAGGAGAAGAAGCAGTGGGCAAAGGTGGAAATATGGGAAATTCCATTTAAACCAGGTTGCCCAGAGAGGCTGCATAGTCTTCATCTTTCAAGATACTGTAAACGTGACTCAACAGTCCCTAAGCAATCTGGGATAAATCTAATTTACCCAGTTTTGAGCAGGAAAGTTCAACTGGATTATTTCCAAAGGTGCCTTCCAACATCAGCAAATTCTGTGACTTGTGATCTTCATCTTTTAGTGACACCCTATCCTCACAGAAGCTATTGACAAAGTCCAACTACCTTCTTTCAGAGGGAAAATTTGACATAATACTTCTTCCATAAATTGTTTACACCCCTGGGCCTTCCCTTGCCAAAACCAGCCATTAGCACTTGAGTCAGAGTCACGTTAGACTGCCCACGGCCATCACCCCGCCAGTGACTTCTGGGGCTGCTTTTGTGGTGTGTTTACAGAGAACCACACACTGAGTAGAGTGAACATTTCTTATTGAACGCAAAAAGATCTTCAGGAGTCAGTCCGCAGACTTCTGCACAGGAGAAACGTACAGAACAATTGTAAGGCAGTGTAGAAGAATGCCTTGCATAGCCAGAATTATTTTAATATTAAAAGAACACAAATCCACACATTTCCAAGTTAGTTTATGCTTAGGCTACTAACATAGTAAAGCTTCTGACCTGGGAAAGAGCAAGTAGCTGAACTTGTACAACCAGAAAGCCTGTACCTTTTGTCCCCCAAATCTTTTGCACTGTTGAAGGAAGATTTCTAACTCAAAGCATGCTGAGTATATAACTGAGAAATGACTAGAAGCATAAGAGAAGTCTCAGACACCACTTACACTAAAGAGATGGCTGGCAAGGTGTGAGTTTTGATTTATAAGGAAATCAAACTCTCTACACATTTGCAAATGTTCTTTGTTCAAACTGAAGTAGGATTTGAATGCACATAGTGAGATAAGGGATAGCCCATTACAGTCACTTCCTCTCCATGGCAGAATTGTCCCACTTGTGAGCCAGGATAAGCTCAGGATCTTCCATGTGCACCAAAACTGCAGTATCAGGCAGTAGATGACTGGCTTGACCTTTAATTTGTCAAGACTAACTTGCTGTACCCTAAATCACATTAATGAAACAAGCATTCATTAGGAAAACAAAGTTGATCTGATTGTACACTGTTCAGAAACAGACTAATGACACTTTATTCCTTTCTAAACAATTAAGTACACTTTAGTGACATTTGGTATAAAAACTTCTCATGACGATGAATCTTTATAGTTTCTGAACTTACACCTCCAGGCTCTTAAGCCTTCCACTTCCGTACCCGTGAGTATATGCAGGTGACCGAAAGATCACATACACAGAGCTGGAACAGCAGCTTGTACTATTTCAGATAAAGTGCAAACTACGTGATACACACTAGAGGAGGCCAGCTGCACATTGGACTGCCATACAAATTTCAAATATTAGCATAAAATTAGCAGCAACAGGACAGTTTTCATCTCCTTTAAAATACTGACAGCTACTTTTTTAAACTATGCAGGTTTCCTATAAGAAAGGTTATTTTTACATCCAAAGCTAATCAAGTGGAGTTTGCTTTTTGTTTTGTTTTCCCATAGGTGTAGAAGAGAGCAAAATGAGTGACTCATGAAATGGAAACATTTCTGAAAGCAGACAGATGTATGACTGTGAGTAAAAATGTATGAGCTCATTGCCTGTGAGTTGGAGATGAAAGGATACGTGTATTTTAACCTCCTGCACAAGGGATTTATTTTTTTTTTTCTCCTGTTGGAACTGACTCTTAGTAAACCTTTGAATGAAAAGAACATTTCAGAATGATCTCTGTTGAACCCTGCAAGTAAACAGAACACATAACACTGCCACACTCCTGGACAGGAGAGTATTCCGGACTACATCATTTTCTGTGTGAACTGAATTTGAATATAAACCAAGAGAACAGACACGCAGGTGGGGAACAGAAAATTGTTCAGTCTCAGGTCTGCCACAAGAAAACAACAATAAAACCATAAAGCGAAAGCACTACTTCCAAATTAAAAACAATCTTTAATTTGGATCTGATCATCTGCCTCAGAAACAGGAAACAGACTCTTACTATGAATTCTACTCTTACGGTCTATCTGGTCAGCGAACACCTCTCCGTAGATCATCCAGTAGGGCATGTAGAAGATGTTGCGAGCCAGCCTCCAGGAGGGCTCCTCATCTGGATGCAGGATGGCCTGGCGGGCCACTCCAAAGCTCATCAGAACCACAAGCATGATGACCACGAAGTACAGCATGTCAATCATCTGCATGGAGAGACCACAGAGAGGCTCTCAGCACCACCAGGGAGCACAGCGGCACCAGCAGGTCTGTCTGCCAGCATGCATTACAGGCAAGCAAGAAAACAGCAAGAGAGAATCTTCTTGACATCATTCTTTAAGCACTGCTCACGAATTAAGCATATATACAAATACAGAAAAAGCAGTTACTTAAAGGAATACCGGACTATATTTAAAAATACTTAAAATGCTAAAATCTTTGCTATCCCTGTTCTCCTTTGCATCAAATGTACTATGCTGTGCTTTTAGCACAAACCTCCTCTGTGGTTGCAAAAGACGATGTAATCATTGCTGTACCATCTCCGGTGCACAGCTGATGGTTTTCTGGATGATCCTGGTGTATCTGCAATCTGTTATTGCACGAGTATAACATCTTGTGCGTGTGTGTGTGAAATTCATATGGCAACTTTTCACAGACTTTATTCAGAGTCCTACTCAGTGGAAAACTTCTTTTTAAACCAGAATGGAATTTAGTTTCCCATGGAGTTCTTAAAGACATAATTTATAGCAATTTAAGCACTAACCATCTTTCCAATCATCATGACGTAAGGTCCCAGATATTTGTTCACACCAAAGATATCTAGTACTCTAATGTACCAGAAAATGATATCTACGCAGTAAATCACTCTCCCATAACCCATGTAAGGCTGGTTCTGCAGGCGAAGAATTGCTCCTATGATAAATACTGAAATAGCCACCAGGTCAGTGATGTTCCAGTATTCCTGGAGCCAAACTTTGATTTTTTGGCTCAGCTTGCCAGGCTCTGACATCAGAATCTGAAATAAAAATCAAACAAATAAACAAACAAACATACAACAAAGAAATAATAAAAAAACCTCCAAGTTACATTTTTGAAGTAATGGCCAGAAAAAAGATTAATCTTGTCATATTCAATAGGTATATGAGGCCCCCTTCACGCTAGCACAATTTGTTTCAAGAAAGAATATTTTTAGTTATTAGTGTATTTTAGAATATGTGACTCCTCTCTCATGTATGGCTTCTCAACCCTGTGCACAAGTCCACACCATTATAATCTCTAGGAGGGAGCTTCATTTAAAGGATTATGAGATGTTGGTATGGTCAGATTTTACCTCTCTGACTTTCTCCAAAGCCAATGTCACAATGTAGGAGATGACAATCCATTCCTGGACTGATGGCCACCGTTCCATCCGCACCAAGATGATGTAATTAAATAACATCAAGTAACCAAGGTATGATATCTACCAAAAAAAAAAAAAAAAAAAAATTCTTTATGGACTGGACTTTGGATGACAGATCCCAGGATCCTTCCACAGTTAGGCATTGTTCAATTCAGATGACTTACACACACACACAAAAAAATCAGTCTCCACTAATTTCTATTACAAAGTCCTCAGTTTTCTATAACCACTGGTGTAAATGTCAAACTGGTGGTGCTGGTGTCTCCAAGCTGCACAGCAGCCTTTGGTGATCAACTAAACTGAAAAATTCTGAGACCTTGGAAATCCCAAGCTAAGAAATCAAAAAGGATTCAATGACCTTGCAGGGAAAAAAAACCCAGAAGCATAGAAGTAACAAACTAAAACATATTTCAGGAAGAAAATGGTGTTTTCTAAAGAATGGAATATTCAGTGTGAAATGTTTACCCATCATCTCAAGGCAGATGTAAGGCAGAATACGGAAGCAAAGCTGTGAGCAGCACCTGCCTGGAGGGGTAGGGAAAATAAAGAGCCACCCAGGCCACTTGGTTTACCCACTCGGTAATGATGTGGTTGTGACCATCTAGGCAGAATACGCTCCTCATCTGCAGCCAAAGGCAGACAAACTTCATTTATCAGTCCCTCTTCCTATACTTGTTACTTAAACCCATCTACATGGACAACAGATTTTCAAGTGTTTTGGTTACTTAGAGTAGCTCCCAGTCTCAGGAGCAAGTTTCTTGCTGAAGCCTAACTCAGTAAGAATAGGGAAAGCTGCAACACCAGAAAAGAAACACCAGCCAGAAGGCAGTCAAATCCTCTTAGCTCAGGGGCCTGATAATGCATGAAAGCAAAGCCCCCTTTCCTCATTTCCCTAATAATTTTGCTGATTAGGACATTCATATGAACCTCTGTGTTAAGGTTAAGTGTGAAATATTCAGCTGCTGAAGACCCTTCTTGCACAAGGAAAAATATTTCCTTCTCTGCAGGAAGCAGGCCTGCTGCAATGCCCTCCACACTGGCACAGCCACGGGCCTCCAGCAGCTAAAGGAATCACAGATGTTGTGGAACATATGATCCAGACAGCTGAATTATCTCATTTGTTGAAAGAAGCAAAACAGAAATTCTAAAGCACTCTAAACCAGACCTTTAGTGCCTGGGGCTTTTTCAGTCTACTAAAATGTAATTTCTTTGCACTGTAAAACCATATTGAATAATTAGCTTTGAAATTAAATAGGAATTTTGCTTTTAAATTATTAATACAGGCAGCAGAAAGGGATCAATATAGTGTTTTGCGCTTAAAATGTGCTAAAACTAAAAACCTACATATTATTATGACCTACTAGGTATCAGGCATCCTAATTTTGAACGAAAAAGAAACCAGTATCCCTTTTACATGGTACACACAAAATTTTTGTTCTGTTCTGTACATGTTCTGTTTCATTATAACCATTTCAAACCAGATAATTTTTGATGCAATAAACAGAAAATCAGATGTATGTCAAAAATAAGTATTTTAGTCCAGATTGGTTTTAATTATTTTAATAAAAGTACCTATGAAATCTTAGCAGACTGGGATCTGTGCTTCCATCTAGGCTGCACCCATCTGAGCAACAGAGCAAATGGCAAACACAGATATTGTGGGGTTACTTCTTGGGTCCTAAAGGACATTTCAGTGCAGGAGCCAGGACCTTTAGACAGCAGAAGAATCCAGCCTAGTTTGGATTGAGTGACTGGATTGTGGAGCTTGTACTTACTTTGGTGCATGATCAGCCACAAAGAGCCTCCTTCAAAGCATGAAGGAGCTTTAGAGGCTGACAGCGTAAGCTTCAGTTATCCATTCTGTTTCACTGTCTGTGCATTCTTCTCTCAATAATAAAGGCAGTGCTTTACTCATCAGATTCCATAAAAGTCGGTAAAATATTTATTTATTACATGGTTATTACTTTTACACTGGAATCCTTTCAGTTTCACAGATGTGAGAAAACCCATCACTTTCAGTTTAATCATCATAACTTACTGTGTAGAACCAAAATTTGACAATAGGTGCATTATAGAATTCATAGATCTTTGTTCCAATTGGAAGGCTTTTTTGTTTCTTCTTTCCATTCTCTTCATCCCCTTTTCGGGAGCCTGTATCTGCATTTGCATCCTGGAAGACCAAAGTTGTGAGATTTCATCAAGACACAGCAGTAAAAATAATAGCTTTTCCTCAACCACAGCCCCAGCCAACTATTAACTAAGCAGGGATTCCCCTGAGCAACAGACCTCTTTTTAAAAGTACAGAAATTGAATTCAGGAAATCTATGGAACTACACAGACACTTCATGTACCCTGACAATCCAGTCTATACAATCCCATCCCAAAATTCTTCACTGATTTTATCCCACATAGGCAGTTGAGATTTTAACCTGAGTGAGCTACAGCATAATCAGAAGACTCAGAAAAATGAGCACTCTTGAGATATTAGAACTTTCAAAAAAATCTCCATTACTGACCGCATTTTCCTCCTCCTTTTCTTTGCCTTCCTCATTTTCTTTTGACGTCTGGTAGGAATAGTCATCATAACTCCGATACTCTAGGAAAAGGATGGTGGGAGGGAAGAGGATTCCCATTATAACCTGTAAACAAGAAAGAGTTCAGCTTAATACTAATTTACATTATGGATTTCATATCAAGGTAAGTCCCATAAACAAAACTTTCTTTTGTATAGTATTCAAGACATTCTGCCATCCTAAAGCCTAAAAAAATTAATAAGCACTTATGAAGCATCGGTAATAAGGTATTGCATGAAATATGGCACCCTGGAAATTCTCCCATCTCCACAAACACTCTGCAATTAAGAAATTGTGCTCGAAATCACAGAAGCATGAAATAAAAATAATATGGTTTCACACAATGCAATTGCACAGATTTCACTCTTTTCAACACTGAGTCTCAACTGTGTCTTCTGGTAGGATATTAAGCAATATAAGAAGCATGTGTCCACATCTGGTTCATTTTAGCTCTATTCCCATTGCATGGACCCCTAATGGAGATCTTTTTGCTTGTATCCAACTAATTTTTAATAGAAGGAGTATGTTCTCAATTAACAAATCTCATGCTTTATTGAAAGTCACAACTTCTCTTTCAGATTCCAATCATGTTAAGTCTTTTATGGAGTTATATTTTCCTTTGTCATGGCGTCATGTTCCTTAGACATCCTGAATTTGGAAACAAAAGAAATTAACTTTAAAACAGATACATGCTTAAAACATCTCTAAGGAAGCCATTTTTTCTACGCAAACACTATGTATGATGAAGTGCTCCATGCAACAAACCCTCTTTGGAAATGATGCAGAACAGAGATACCTTAAGGCCGGGGTTTTTCCGCATGCGCAGGCGCCCCATCCACATATCTGTGAGGAGCATCTGGCTGCAGGTGTGGGCAATGAAGTCCCTGTGTTTAGCTGCCACAGCCAACTTCAGGCAGGTAGAATTACTCCAGTTTTTTAGTTCATAGGTCAGCAGTTTCATGGCAATTTGCTCATCATGTTTATAGGACTGATCCAAGAGTTCAACAGCCAGCTGGCCAAAATCTCTGGAAGATACAAGACAAAACCAGTGAAATTTGACTTGGAAATGAGTTTGATTTTAACTCTGTTCACAGGGCATCGCATTTACCCACACACACATACAGTCACAAGAACAACTGATCTCAAGCTTGATTTGGGATAGTCTACAGAAATTCCTAAAAAACTGTGAGTGAGCAGAGGGAATTCACTTAGACCAGTAACATCTTAAAGGCAGTTTAGATACATCAACAGATACCCCTTAATTGATGTGTGTTAAATTATTAAACTATGAAAAAATCTTTGTGAACCAGAACTAGCTAGTTTTACAGAGAGAAGCTGAAGAATACATTCTGTCAAGTCTTCTCCTTGCTAGTATTGTCTTGGGATCCCAAGACCCCATTCTGCCGTGTCTGAAGTTGATAAATTGGCTCCAAATGGCATTCTGTGAAACTATGTAGAAAGGAAATGTACTTAACTAAAAGTAAAGCTTCTCAGCAAGCTTGTATCAAGTAGATACAAAATTTGCTCTGCATCTACTAACTTTGAGTTGTTGTCCAGATCCTGAGAGATGTCATCCACCAGCTCACTCTCAGAAGACTCATGGGCCATAGACTTGTACAGTTTACAAGCCACAAGTGCCTTGGCCATGGATTCCTCCCCTCGTTGCCAAAGGAAGAGGGCCATCTTCTGCCGTTTCATGAGCACAGCCCACACCATCAGCTCATGAAAGGGGTACTGAAAGCGGCTGACTTCCGGGTCATCCACATCAATATCAATCTCTTCCTCCTTTTTTTTCTTCTTCTTCTTCCCTTTGGTGGGAGGCTCATCATCCTGGGAAGAAAAGAAGAAAAATTATTCCCATCAGTTTCTAATAGCTTACCTGACAACAGCACCATGCACGGAACAAGTACTGAGAGGACACGTTAGTACTCAAAGTTCTAATTTGGTCTTGTTGTTTGCTACAATGAATGCAATAGGACAGAGCATGCACTGGGCAAGCACACACAGATTTTACTCAGGGTACTGTTTCTTGTACACATAATTACAAGTCACCCATCATGGAACAGTGCAGTAGAACCCCTTGGTACCAAAGACATCCCTTCACAGTGCATTGTACACAGATCTCTACTGCATGTGGAAGTGCACAGGTTGGTCTGCAGCAAATTAATATTTAATTAATTCCTCTGCAGCGTCAATAGGGCTCTAACAAAGCTGAATTCCCTATGGATATGCTCCACTGTCATTTCTGATTCCATATGTCTGTGCCCATCCCTGCAGAGCAGTGCTGCATGTCTTTCAGGTATCAGAGCACTTTTCAGAGCACACAGAGACTGACGTGCAGGTCATGGCAACATGCAAAAGGCAAAGACAGGCACACAGATCCCTTAAGAACAGCCAGATACTAAAGGAAGTCTTCACCTTGGAATAAGCAATCTCCTCTTACGTATGCAGTGCACATGGAACGTATTAAGTATCCCATTTCTTAAAGGGATAGGGAGGATAGGCCATTACTACAGGAACCAACATGGAAGCAACTGAAGGGAAGCAGTGACAATGAAGCAGGATCCTGAAGGGAGAAAAGCCATGATTGGGAAAATTAGGGTTTAAAAAATGTAGGAAGAACATTGCATATGTAAGTGTAAACAGAGCACATCATCATTGTAGACCGTGATTCCAATCTCAGAAGTGGATTGCAAGTAAAAGCAATTGCTATTCTACAAAATCAGTTCTTGTTCAAGCAAGCTCAGCATAATGCACTATTTTTCAACAAAATATGAACTTAAATCCAAATTCAGAGCTCAGCCTCCCACCCCAGGTTTTCAAAGACGACTCTTCAGCTCAGCAATTGAGCATGTACTTCTCCTTCAGCAGTGTTAAGAACTGCAAGTGGTGATCCTCTGTCTTTTACGGAAAATTCAGGGGTCATTAATTGCATGAAGTATGGACCATCTTTGAAGCACAGGACATAAAATCTCAAATGGAGGACCAAAAATTAGGTCCTCTACACACTAGGAAAATCAAATAAAAACAAAACCTTCTGTGTAGGCTAGAAAGTGCTGAGGAGTCTAAACTTCCTGGGTTAGAGCTGCTAACACTGGAAATGGAAAAAACCCAACCACACGAAGTCACAGCAATTTAGTGATCACTTCAGCAAAAGAAATGTAAATGTTCTTTTAACTTTTTCTTTCTCTTGGAAGACGGAGAGGGCTCTACCTGCTGTCAAGTGGAAAGAACACTTCCGTTTGTGCCACATAAAACACTTCTGAGTGAAAGAAATAGGAAAATCAAATGTGCTTTTGGAGAAGCACTGTGACCAATGCTGATCAAAAAGGGTCGCACCTCTGAGGGGCTGACCTTTTGGCCTTGAACCAGTAGAAAATAGGAAGCTGATCAGAGAGATTAAACATAACCTCTTTCAGAGGTTCTCTACAGATCTTCTCTATAGAGAAAAAGTCCTGCCTGGGGAAACAGGGCCATTTGTGTGTGGGTATGGTTCACATCAACCATAACACAAGCAGCATGAACACCTGCTGTGTTTGAGCACTATCACAGCCTTAATACAATCACACTTCTAGAGAAATGCACCTGTCTCTCTGAGTCAATGCTTTCCTGGTCTCTAGTGATATTTTTTTTCAGAAACAAAAGCAACTACCTCCAAAACAGAATGAGTTCTTAGGCATCATCCCAGATTTGTGTCTGCTCAATTACAAATTTCTGCAGACACACAAGCAATTGAGGTAGGGGCTGGACCCAAAATTCTGGATCAGCCTCACTGTTTACGAAGCATGGTGCCATCAAAGTTGCAAGGATGTTTTATGGTGGACAGAATTTTTTTCACTCTAGCTAAATGTTTTCTCTATGGTAAAACATCATCAAGCACAGAAATTGTTTTTTCATGGTTAAAGGGGATTTTGCCATAAGAAGCACTGCTGGATTACATTCTCTTTTCAATGTCATTAATCTATACGTGTGAAAAAGTAAACCTACAATATGTTCCAACATGAAACATGTTATTACATAATAGTACCAAAAATTGCCTGAAGACCATTAAGCAGAGCTTCAGGCAGTTCTGAAGATGCTACCCTTAAAAAAATGGACAGAAGTATTTCATACAATGGTTGCAAAATGGAATATACTGTGTAGTTGAAATTTTCTGTAAGTGACAGTAAAAATGAAAAAGATAAGAGCAAGAACAGAACTGTACCAAGAAAAGTTTTGATAAAACCAGTATTTTAAATAAATCCAGCTTACCTCCATCCCCAGTAGTTTAAGAGCTTTTGGCTGATTATGAAAAAATAGAAAAGAAAATCAGTTAGATGGGAAGAAAAATTGAAAGACCAAACAATACCAAGGCAAACCCATTTTAGTTTACAAATATACAGCATTTATTATTAAACTTACTGTTACAAATAATTGTACCAATAATGCTGCAATTAGTTACTCTTCATTTTAATTGTATTTGCAGGAATGCAATGGGTTAGGAAATATCGATCCTGCACTCAAATTAAAGACTTTAATTCAGACTGAAGAGTTAAATGAATCATTTGATAACAGTGCTTTGAGAATTAAAATCACCACAAGGTCCCAAAAGCTAAAAAAAAAAAAAAAAAATAGTGCTTCTAAGCACACCACAGTTAGAAATACTTGGATTGTAAACTACTGGAATAGGAGGAAATTCACCTCCAGATCAGGGTATTCACCACCTCTTGTGTCCTCACATCCTTTAACATAGATGTCTTACAACTTTCTTATATAACTACACTCTTGGAGTTTCAACTTCTGCCCGGCAGCATTTCTTTAGAATTTTATTTGCGGAGTTTCACAAAAACAAAGGAACAGAGTATTACTTATTTTTTACCATCAGCACAATGGCCACATCCAGAATGAACTCATTCTTACCCTCTTTGGTCCAAATAAATTATTATAAAGAGTCCGAAAACTTTTCCGAGTATAGTTGCAGCGATAGGCTCCACCCATGAGATATTCCAGGACAAGACCAATATCTATGAGGCTGATATGATAATCTGGTGGAAGATTTCCCTACAAAAAAACACCCCACAATTTAGTAAGGACTAAGGATAAGAAAATATGACATAGATTAAATTGCCTGGCTAGACATATGTCATGATTAAATTGTCCCGTGGGTATTCTTTACAGCCACTGGGTTCAATCTTTGAACATTTGTATGAAATGAGTGGTAACTGATTCACATAATAAAAAACCTTGGGGTCATAGCTTTTTGGTTTTGTTATTAGCAGAGTTCATAGTTGTGAAGAAATTTTCCTTTGATTGACTCATATATCACTGTCCATACAAGTTTACGTTGTTTACAAGGGTTATATTGATGAAATTAAGAAACTTTATATTGATTATCATTAATCCAGTATAAAAGCATGACATTTTCATGGTGAATATCCCTGATATTGATACTTTACATACCTTTTTAATGGAAATTTACATTTCATCATATTATCTACAGTTGAGACTACAAAAGCAGACCAAGATTAATGTGCAGCCCAGAATCAAAGCAAAAGGCAAACTCTAATTTCAGTGATTACAGCTAAAACTGGATAATTGTATTGACTCCACTGGAAAAAAAAATGGTGCTTCATTGTTAAAGCTACATCTTGCAGCAATGACTGATTCTACAGCACCACTAAGCAGCTGCTAGGACGAAACAACTACATCCTAAGGAAGCACATCACCTCCATGTTAACCCAACTGAATCCCCGGGATTGTCGCTGAGGGAGGGAGCATGGAAATGCAATGAAAAAGAGGAGAGACAGACAGACAGCAGAATGCAGAGGAACATTAGTAACACTCAAAGTGACAACACTGAATGAGAAAAGTGTTAAACTAGGAAGCAGATGAATATGAATTATACATTAACCCAGTACTGCATAATTCCCACATCTGAACCTCCATGGAATAACTGGGAGTTTTCCTTGCAGAAACGAATACAGGTGATTTCATGCAGCTGAATTTTACTGAATAAAAGCTTCAAAACCTCAAAGAGAGGAAATACGACAAATATCACAATGACCCTCCCTATTCACAAATAATGAACAAATTTACATATAATGGGAAAGAATAACAAATTTAGGACAGAACAGATTTTGTCCCAGGTAAAAGTAGGACTGGTGGGAGAAAAGTAACTAGAAAACACACAAGGAAACAAACAAAAGGGAACAAATTCTGTGGTCATGTGTGGGGCTTCCAATTAACCTAGCAGGCCTTTCCTTCCACTCCTCCCCTCTAATGCTGCATTGTAGCTTCTTGTAGAGAAGAAACAATAACAACCCAAATTTCAAACGCCACATTACATTACTAGGAGCTTAATTTAGTCAACTCCTTAGTTTTAAAATTACTAGCACTGTCATGCCCCATTTAGACTGGCGTCACTGTTTGTCACAAGAAGACATTTAACTTTCCTGTTCTTAATAGCTGTCACCTAATTTCAAATGCCTGCCCCCCATGCTATGCTTGCTTTTCCTGGTGATTCACATGGCTAACGCAATCACACAAATGTGACACTGCTTTTAGTAAAGCTTACCTTTTTCACATCTCTGACTAGCAAATGCAGCGTATTAGGTGGACCCAATCTCTGAAACAAAAATAATTCATGGTCCATTAGAGCTTTAATTCCTCAGATTTTTTGCAAACATTAACAGAATGAATGATTTGGTACCTTAAGCAGAGCTTTAGACAACAACCATGTGTCACCACATTCCAGAGGGATGAAAAGAGGGAACTGGGCTACAGTGACAACGACCTTCTATCAAGAGTTGTGTAATATCCCTTTTCTATACACCTTTCTGTGGTGATTCAAGTCCCATCCAATACAGCAGCAAAGATACCACAGGGCATTTTAATATTTCTGCTCACTCACAGTATTATAAAGTTCCTCCAGGCGAGGAATAGTCAGGAAGTGCTGCATGTTCACTCCATTCTCAATAAGCAGTTTCACAAAGTCCACTCGGTCCAGAACCAGTGCATCCAGCATAGCCTGCTCCAGGGAATTCACCTGAATTGGAGAAGGGAGAATGTGGGACCACATGAGTACAAGTGAGTTTGTTGGCTAACAACCACAAGCCTTTTCATTACTTAGGATATGGACTGAGCTCCCAAATATGTTAATTAGTCCGCAAGTGAAAAGGAATTTAGAAGGTAATATTTTACTCATATGTAAGTGAATAGAGACAGCAGAGTTTTCCAAACCTTTAGTAATACAACTGTAGCTTTCTGTCTTTCAACTTGTAGGTTTCAATCATTTTGTTCAGTATTTTTAACTAAACCAGGCATACCATGCTTGACACGTTATGTAACAAAGGGATTTACTTGCTCAGCATGATAGGAACTAACACATGCACAGAAGGATGATGTTCACTGATGTTCTCATTTCCTTCTGACAAGTGCAGGGAAGAAGATGCTGCCGCTCAGCACTGACTTGTACTGTTGAGGTATGCCTGCATGTGGTGCATATGGGATGAGAGAGGGATTCTTGGCTCAAACACTGAACAGCATTCCTGCAGAATCTACTGTTGATCTTGTGGGAATGTGCAAATGAGCACTTTATGGAATGCAAGTGTGTATTTTCCTTCTGTCTTTGTAGCTCAGAATGAAAAAGAAATCTTCAACAGTTTTAATACAAATACTTTCATCTCACCCAGTTCAGGAGTTCAAGTTTTCTTGGGTCTGTTTCTTCTTCTGGTTCTTCTTTTGCTTTTCCTCCCTTTTTCTTCCCTTTTCCTTTCCCTCTGCCTGCTTTAGTCTGAGGTGCTGGAGATTTCTTTTCCTTCTCAGGAGCTGTACCATCAGGAGCTGTAAGGCTTCCTAAAGGCTGTAATTATAATGCATTAAAGTATTAGAAATCTAATTGATCATGCAACAACTATTTAATCGAGTATACTCCTACCAAACTCACTCCCCACTCCCCACGTCTCACAAAGAGTCAACTAAAAATGATAATTGCTCTAAGTTTAAGGACCTTTCTGCATAATCACAGCTTTACCCTTTCTTTAAAGCTGTTATGTCTAATGTAGTCAGTAACACTGAAAGTCAAAGCAGTGAATGAGACTGACTGGGGAGGATTTCTCTCAAAAAATAAAAGCAGTGCAAGAGGAGGACTGGGGCACTTCAGTTCCTTTGCTCTCTCTGAAAGCAACAGTTGTCAAAATAAATAGCAACAAGAGCTGGACGGAAAGAGCTTAACCAGAATGCTGCAGGATGCCAAATGGCATCCATACTGCAGAGCAGAGAGGAGAGGACAGAGGGCCACTCCCTGGTTCATTTCCGTTCTGCAGACAGTATTTCTCTTTATACCTCTCGAGACACATTTAGTCTTCACCTAATGTCCTTCCCCTTTCCAACCTATCTGCCCAGGGCAGAGGCATATATGCATCACACCACTTGTCTGTGATTTGGAGGCTTAACTTGCTCCAGATAATGCTTAGGTTACATAAACTCCACAGACAAGAAAACTGGATTACAACTATCTGTGCTCTGCACTGACAACTACAGGACCAAGCCTTTAACAAGGCTTCTTTCCTGTGGTTTTATTAGTCTTAAAAAAGTCTCCTCTGCCCAGCTACCACAAATTCATTCAAAAGCCTGGACAAAACTGCAACTGCCAATTGGCAGCACAGGCTGGTCTGAAAGCAATCTCTATAAACCTGGAATGACCGTGAATCCCAACTGACTGGTACTGTTTCCACAAACTGCTGTGCATGAGAAGTATGAACTAGGCCAAAGTAGTAACAGGCTTCAGTTCTTGGTGGGACCTCTGAATCTTAATGTAATATGGAGATTGGGACATTCCATTCAATAAAACATTTAATAGTAGTTATACTTCATAACCCTTAGGATTGTTAAATCTCTGCATGAGCATTTTAATGAACCTTGAATATTGAAATCATCACATTACTAGAAGTGAAGAAATAAAACTGCATATGCAGCAACATTTGTTTAATTGTACAGGCTTCCAAATGAAATAAATCTGTCCATTATGCACAGCATGCACATGAATGGTATTCCTTTGAGTGTCACTTTATTGCATAATTTCAATAAAGACAACTAAGTAAAAAAAGCACCAAAATTCTTTCCCTTCATTCCTACAGCCTTTTTCAGGCTGCTTTCCACATGACACTTGATAGTAATTCAGCATCAGATGGTTTACACAGTAAAGTAAAAAGCATCAATACAGCGAGACATGAAAGTGGCTTAAATAGAGGATTTTAGTTACGCGGATGAACCATGCAGTGTTTCACCATTGCTGCTAGTGCAGCATCAAAATCCAAGGTGTAAATATCGCACAACTTAATTCAAACTACTGACAAACAAAATGAGAAAGAAAACTTTGTCTTACTGGCCAGTGGTGTCCAAAGACAAAGATTTGGCTGCGTGCAATGTCTACACGATTCCAGGCCAAAGCCAGGCTGAGCTGGTCTGGAGCAGATGCATTGGTACCTAACGAGAAACACACAGATGTTTAGTATAAGTAAGGCTGGACAACCTTTTGCAGTTCACTTCAGCAAGAACGAGAAAACAGCAAGCCTGGCTCCATATCATACTACCATTAGAGTAACTGCCACAAGGCAGTGGATTCATCAAATCAGTTTATAGCATCTTCCATTCAACCCCATAATCCTAATTTCCAAGTGATTAATGAGATTATCTCCCTTTTTTTTTTAAAAGCTTCCACATAGACTTTTATTCTGATGCTAAAGACAGACATTTAACTCTTCTAAAAGACCCCTCTCAACTACTCTGACTGATACTGTAGATAAGAGTGTAAAAATTCCTATTTATTTCTTGGATTTGGGAACTCCAGAGATCACATATTGAGCCCGTGTCAACTACACAACCGCAGACAGAAAACAGTTGTTTCAGCAAACATAACAAACCCCAAATAAATATGGAACCGATCCTATTGCTCTAAGGTTTAAATGGTACAATCTGAGATCTGGAAAAATCCAGACACCCTTTTATCTTCCCATGGGTTTTTTCTAACTTTATTAATGTATGCTAGAACTGCAATAAAATGAGCTGAAATACCAGCAGTACAGTTGTTGCAGCATTCCCATCCCAAGCTTTCATGGGAGGAAAACCACACAAAACTTTCAATCCAGATTTTATGCTTCATGCTAATCTGAACAATAACCAAACACGTTCAGGTTATTGTTAGAATCCAAGTGAAGAAATCAAAGACTTAAACACGAAGAGTGAACCTCATACAGAGTATAGGAATGTCTTTTTGGGGTCCTTTAGTGCATCCTTCCTAACTGCTTGGAAAACTCACCTTTGAGGAGAGCAGTCAGGATGGACATCTCAATGTCCTGCTGCCCTTCGGAGCCCATGCGGAACACGGTGATCTAAAGGGCAGCACAAACCAAACATGCAAAATTACAATACAGCAAGGAGAGAGACGAAACATGGATGGAGAATAGAGCAGAATGGTGCAGCCTTATTATTTCCTAAGACTTAGGATTTTTCAAAAAGTACTGTTACACTAAATCTTTCTTTGCAATTTAATTCTCACAGAAGTGTTTAATTAAATTCTTTCAATGAAGTTATCCAAAAATATCCATGCATTGGTAAACATGGCAAACTTGATGAAAATCTTCACCAAACCCATGAATTTTAAAAAGTGGTGACAAAACTGCCACGCAAAACTGATTATTTTCTGACGGTTCTATTACTTTCCAGTAGTACTGGAAATGGAAACGCTAGTTACCCAAGATAATTATCATAGCATCCATTTTATTGATGATAACACCCAAATATTTTTTAGCTGCAGGAGGTGTTACATACAACAATCAAAAAGGTAGATTCAAGTAAAGAAAAGCAATTATTTCTAGTCACATTTGCTTAGTTGAGTCCATTACAATTAAATGATTTGAAAAATAGTAATGTAAAGCATAGCCACTTAACTGCATATTAGAAGATTAATAATGCAAAAGCAGAATAACCAAATATTCTATGTTAACAAAGTTAATACCAAATGCAGTCCAAAAAAACTTCAAAATTCTTCATTTTCCAAAAGCAACTATTCACATTAACTACTGAGAAAAGCAATTTTCTCAACAGTTACAATATATTTTGCAAGAATGCAAAGATACATGACATTAGAAAAAGAAGAACTATAGGAAAATATTACTAATTAACAAGAAAGCAGACAAAACTATCAACAGAAAACCGTAACCATAAGTCTGCTTTGGCTGCACAGCCAGTGTCTGAATTTTGCTGCATAAGCCAGGCCTGCTCTGATGCACATTTTAAATTCAAAACAGTCTGACTAAGGTAGCTGTGGGCTTTCTTCTCTCAACCAGTTTTTCTAAGAAGGCTGGCTCTCTTTCAGTCAGCTTATCACCTGTGTGTACATTTAATGGAGTCATATGGAAAATAAAAGTTCCAACTATAACCCTGGGAAACTTGAAAGTACTCTATAAAGTTTGGTCACAGAAATTACCTTTCAGGAACTACTTTTAGGACACTTACAAGTTCTTTTTTCTTCATGCACTCCATAAGAATGACAAACAGTTGATGAGCTTGATTCCTGTTGTAGTTAAAGGTTTTCTGGATGGTAACTAGAAGTTGGTCCCTAAGAGATTCATTTATTATCCTAAATGAAAAATGAGACATAAAAGAAGCCATTGTCAGAATGAATATATATTCAGAAGGCCTGCTGTTTAAGAAGCAATAATATACAGGTATTCCTCTTACATATCATAGATATAATTCTGTTAACAAGCTCAGTCTTCAGGATTTTATCTCCAGGCTTTATTGGACCCCCCTACGTTTGCTTCTAAATGTTCCTAGTCCCTTTACACACAGCTAAAAATCCCAAAATACTTCACATTTCTGAGATGTCACCTTGGTTATTGTCTTAAACAGAGGACTAAATT
Source organism: Dasyornis broadbenti (assembly GCA_013397935.1). Lineage (NCBI taxonomy): Eukaryota > Metazoa > Chordata > Aves > Passeriformes > Dasyornithidae > Dasyornis > Dasyornis broadbenti. The sequence goes on along the minus strand of VZRN01002709.1, from coordinate 794,511 downwards.
TGCTAGAGCGTCTGAAACCTCATAATACCCAACTGAGAAACAAATAACAATCCAAAAGATGATTAAAGAAATTAGATTGAAAACATTTTAAGAAGGTCAGAAATGTTTGATCTCTTAAAGCAGTATGAAACAGCCCTTCAATCTTCATCCATTTCCTAATAAAACACATGTATTTTCAGTTTACCGCAAACATTACCAGCAGGTACCGGAGAGATGAAGTAAAATTCAAAGTTCACTGTGAGAAAATGATTGGACTGACAAAAAATTCTCATTACAGATCTGCCTTACTAGATGAACACGTTTATCTTATCAAAATTATTGGAGAAGAAAATTGGACACTGTATCATATGCACTGGGAGGGAAAGTAATGCAGTGAGCACATCTCAGACAGACTGATCCTGATAAGCTCTTTCAATCACCTATGAGCTGATAGGAAGAATGAAAAAGAAAAAAAAAAGGAAAAAAGCAAAGTTTGATGTAAACTAAGGAAGCTTGTTAGACAGAAAGGAAAAGAAAGTTGCTGAATCATAAATACTGTTGGTACAATTAAATATGTGCTATGTCTAAACACCTACAAAATCCAGGATAAGAGCTGCTCTCCTAATTCAGCAAATAAAATCCACACTGCTTGCAATATTACTTGTCTGCTTAATATTTAATCCAAGCTAAGCTCAGATTTCAGTCATGGAATTAGGCTCTATCTTCAGCACAAGACAGGTATGCCATAACCTAATTAAGACAATAGACTAGGTTTTTGCCTGTAAGGCAAGAGAATGAAGGAATTCCAATATTTCTACAGCTGGTCTGGCACTTTGGACAATGAAGTTCATTCACACAACACAGCAGAATCAGGCAGTACAAATTTTGCAAATCCATGCACTAATTAACCTCAGCCTTGGCCTGAGGAAAAGTTACTCCTGGGAACTTGTCCTTGCTTCTACCGTGCCCAACCCAACACCAAGTACAGTGCAGCAAACCCTGATGGAACTTGTATGTCAATGTGCTGTACTTGAGAGCAAGCTCATTTCAAAGGACCATCACATGCATCCCAAGTGGTAACAATTTCTATTCATTAACTCCAGGGCTGAGATCAAACGGGCAACAAAAGCTGACTGACAGCAGAATGCCTCTGTTAGCAGCATTTTATCCTTGAGGTGTTCTTTTAATGACGCTCTATGGAAGCAAAGCATATAGTCCTACACAGCTTTGGTGAAGATCTTGAAACCTTACCCTCCTTCTTCTGAATACTTGTGTGCAAATGACAGAATGTCGGATGCTCGCCCGCTGCCATCACAGATCACCACTGGGAGAGGGGGTTCTTCCCGCAGACACTCCAAGACAATGGAGATCACATTGGGACCTCCTTCCACTATGAGCCCAACTACAGGAACACCTTGCCCCAGTCCTGCAAAAAACAAAAGAACAGAAACAAGACAAAAAGAGGTGTCATTGAAACTTGGTTTATGAAATTGAGATAAGTGGATGTGATTTCTGTGTTTTAGCATCACCTCAAACCAGAGCCCTTAGGAAAAATGAAGGCCATTTCACGGCCAATGTGAGGAAAAACATCCATATTCTGTTTCACAGTCCCAAAAGGAAAAGATGTCTCTCTGCCACTGGTTTTCCATCAGCTCCATACTGGTAAGTTATCCACTCAGTGCTGGCGAATATTTGTAACCTCTCTTGACAGACACCAGGTACAGATAAAGCAGCTAACATGACAGTCCTATTCCTTCATCAGCTTCACTGTTACTCAGATGGCTCCCAGCTACTGCCTCTGATGCTTTAACTCTTCATTGGTTACCTATGGGAAGTCTTCAGTAAGATGACATACCTATGCTTATTCCTAAGATTAAAAAATGAAATTAATGTTTTTATTGTGAGGCTGGAATGGTTGGCCGATGGAAGAGACGACAGCTGAGCATCCCTTTGCTGTCCCTGCCTCACTGTGATCTCCAGGCATAGGATGACAAAGGGAAGCCCACAGGTCACATGGTCTCAGTAGCCTTGGTCACAAGAAACTTGGGGAAATGAAGGACAAAACATTACCTGCATGCTGACTAATTCCACTATCATAAGCATTTGAATTCAGTTCTTAATCTGTGAAATGACCAGCGCTTTATAAAGATGCACTTTTTTTGTTTGGCTGAGAACGCGTAAAAGAGTTCATATTTTCACCCTTGATTCCTCTCTGAAGAACAGGAACACCATGCACAGTAACAGCAGAAGCTTCCTGACATCCTCCTGTCAGTACACCCCCGCTCTGATAAGGAGGAGTCACAGAGCATGGGCTGGCCTGTGTGTCCATGAAATCTTTAGTGATTCCTCCTGAGATTTCCAGCAGAGGTGCCTGTGCTTGGAGTGATTAAAAAGAAACAAAACAACTCCCTGTATCTTGTTACTAGCAGGTGTACTGCAGCCCTTCACAGAACAGGTTTCTATGTGCATTCCCAGCTTTGCCCTTCTCATGACAAAAATCAGCAAACACTACCTAAATTAGAGCCAATATCCCCAAGCCCCACTGGTATTAAAAGGAATAACACAGAACATCTTGTCTCTGGGCCCTGAATTCTGTATCTTCCAAGCCAGTGCTCCCTTTTACAACTTCAGAGCTCTGCCAGCCCTTCTGCAGAAGACAAAGATGACAAAAGCAGACTAAGGATGAGCGGCTTCTGTCTGTGGGCAGCAGTACCTGGCACTGCCTCCATGCCCAAAGGCAAGGGGCAGCATCTTGCTGAGCTGTTTCGTAGGCTTACCATAGGCAGAGGGCAGTACTTGAGCGAGCTCTCAGAACATTTGGCTACCCCGTGCCTGATCTCTAATTGCACCTTTTGGCTTTACCTGGCACTCTACTTGATTTTCCTGCTTTACCCATAAGAGCACTTAGACCCTGTTAGAAACTTCTCTGGAGTTCAACGCAATTGCCATTCTGGATGTTTGTTTTCTCTTATTTTTACAGGCCTACACAGTTTACAGGTGCACCTGTAACAGGTAAGAAAGGCAACTGGTACAACTGATGTCGATTCTCCAGCAGCTCTTAACTGAACTGTGAATTCAAAGACTATTAACATTTTTTGTGACCATTTTTAATGAGGGCTGTAGGGTTATTTTTAAATAGTTTATTTTTTTAATTTCACCTTTTAAAAGTAATTTTTTTGTATGTTAATTAAAATACGTCTTTTAAAAGACTTTTTTTTCTAAATAATGACATGAAAAGTGCTAGAAAACCATTTTATGAGGCCATAATAACTGGGAGAATAACTAGCCATAATAACTGGCCATAATAACTGGAAGAAATTTTAGAACTGCACAAAACTCTAAATATGGAAGCATTAAGGTGAAATGGTGTTGATTGTCAATAAAAATCAAAATGCCTGCTAAGTTTATAAGGAAGATCAAAGAGTTTCGAGTGTGATATTTCAAATGAAAAGAATCCATACATAAAAGAGAAAATAAAATGTTTGTGTGAACATCTGGAATCAGAAATCACTGAGCTGCACAGGATTCCTGTAAACAGGAACTGTAAAAAAATCACCTCACTCTGTGTGTTTACTGATGCTTATGAATTCTAGCCTAGAAGTGCACAAATTCTTTGCATTTCCCGTTCATTAGGTTCCCAGTGCTTTGAAGATTCTCCTCACTATTATTTGCCAATTTTTCTTCATCCCTTTATGTAATCCTCACTCCATGGTTTTTCTGCCTGTTTTAATGTGGGCTCTATCACCACTTATCAGACAGCACACGTTCTAGTTCAGTCACACAGTCCTGATCCTATTTCCACTGGAAAGAACTGGAAGAGACCTTTAATTTCCATAGTTTCAAGTACTTCAGGCCCTCCTTCCCTCCCTTCCTTTAAGATGTTATGTGTACGATTTGCCTCACTCGTACTTACGGGTGTTAATTTTCTGGAGGGAAATGTGTTTTTCCAACTGACGCCGTAACTTTACTTCAGCTCCATATTTACCTAATGTGCCGTTGTCTGCCAGAATGAAGTGTGTGTGGGAACTGTTGAGCACAGAGAGCTTGCTTAGAGGGTTTGACATTGTTTGGTAAACTCGCGTTACCTGTGTGTCAAGAGGAGAGATGCACCCAGATTAGAGCCAAGAATCAAATAGGAAAATGCCCCCCACCACCCAACAGAGGCACACTCAGGGTCTTCTGATGAAACAAACCAAGCAAACCTTCATATCCAAACCCAGAGGAGAATTAGAAATGGAGCTTGCTTTTACATTCCAAATCTGAACTCCTCATAGCACTGTTTTCTTTGGAGAATGACAGTCACATTGTGCACTCCCCTGCATGTTCCCCTAAGCTCATTACCATGCTCTGCTTGTTCACACACTGTGTTGTTACATAATCCTCTTAGTGCATTAGAAAATATATCTGGAGATCCTAGTAATTCATATGCCACTCCAGAGTACCCATCTATAATAAATGCCAGCCTTGCACACAGAAAGGCCTTTACGTGGTTTACAGAAGTCTCAATGTGCCACACTGAAGTTAGGACATAAAACTGTCACCACAGAGAGGTCTTTACTAATGAAAGCAATGGAAACCTCTCTAGTTCTGTATTTACTTTGAGGTCATATATGACAACCTGGGAAATATACTTTAACAACAGGTTTTCTTCAAGAAATTTTTCCATTTCACCTCCTAGGCACGTTTTAGAAACAGAAAAAAGTAATACTTCAGAAATATTAACAATGTATTTTGTTACACAGCTATTTCCTTCAACACTTACATCTTTTCCTATTAGATCTTCCTTGTTTTCTACGATGCCCCATGGTGCAATTCCTATGGCACATATTCGTCCTCTGGATTTGGAAGAATGGTCTTTCAAGGCATCTCCCACATGACGAATGACACCTATAGGTACAATTAATTTAATCAATTTTTGGCACTTTAGATTGAGCAATAAACAACAGAACTTTCTTCTTGCCTCTCAAAGAGCTACTGGGTTGCTTTCACTACTAAACTGGTATCTCAGCTTTATAGCAGAATATGCAATGAAGACAACCATGGTTATGACACCAGGAAGTACACTTCTAGTAATAGAAAGATCTTTGTACAAAAAACCCACAAGAAGCTAAAGCTTGGCAAATTTGGAGTAGGAAACTTCTTAACTACAAGGATAACCAAGCACTAAAAAAACTGTATTAGAACTAGTGGTAGATTCCTTGCTACTGAAACCAAGGCTGAAAATTTTTTTTCAGGGGAAACACCGAGTAATGCAAATCAATACTGACCCAGGAAAATCTTATGGTCTGGGCTGGGTAGGAGATTAACACAAATGATTACAATGCTCCTTTTTGGTCTAGTGGGCAATGACTCGTTCATGTAGACTTAAATCTTCTGCCTGTGGGAAAGATTAGTGAGTGAACATCACTGAATTCCTAAGTAAACTACAAGTGATGGCAATTGCCTACCTGTACTAACACCGCCAGTGAAAATCCAAGCTCCTGTGGTCATGGCAGCCTTTATCAGACCTTTTCCAAACACTTGCTTTAATTTAGGTTGCATTTCAAAGTTCTGGAGGCCTCCATGGACAGAGATTAAGAGTTTGGGCAGTTCCAGCTGCCAGTCTTTCACCATGAGATGCAGCAGAGAATCTGGTTTAGTGTCATAGGACACACGGATGTACTGCAAAGAGCAATGTGCAATGTTATCATCCAACTCGCTCTGTAAATTGTCTGAGCAAAGAATGGTTATCGTTTGCCTTTCACCCTGAAGAGAGAGTTTTACATTTTCAAATAAAGAAACAAATCTATGTTTGGATTTCTTCAGAAGAGAGGAAAACCACAATTTTTGCAGAAGTTTGAATTGCTCTTACTTCTACTGCTAAGAAAACTCAAGAGTCTGTTGAGCTAACACACCAGACGAATGAATACCTTAGAGTAGCCTATGCCCCTTACCATGGCCTTATTTGAATGTCCTCCTCCCTGGAATTCCAGGTTTCCATAGGCATCAGTTGGGTATGCTTGGGTGTGTTTACTGACAGACCATTTCTCTGGCTGAGCTTCCACTTGCTTCGTTTCTTCTCCATTTTTATTAGCTGTTATACTTGGAGGAGGTGGAATATGTTGGTTAATGAGCTGGCCACAGCAGCACCTGTAAGTTAAAATTTGAAGTGACTTTGATATCACTATCTTCAATTAAAAAAAAAAAAAAAAAAAAAAAAAAAAAAAAAATCAGAAATTAGATTTTCGACTGCCCGTGCCTTGCTGTACATGAATCATAGAACCACCTCTCATATATATGCCTGAATCAACAGCCCTTAGGTGGTTCTTAACATGCAGAGATTAAAAAATTCATTTAACTTACGTTATGCACTGGAAAGCTGTTCTAGGTAAAAGGACAGGCAAGGAGGAAGAATGCAGAACAGGAGCACTGACCACCTGTTTCTTACTCAGAGGTGACAGCTCGCATGTGACATTAACTGCTCTGTTATCCACACCAGCTGGACCACAATACGCAGCTGGCCCATGGAGTAATATTAATATTTGGACTAAGAAATCAAATCCCCCTGTGTGCTCTTGTTATTGGTAGTATCACACCGACTGTGATGGATGGTACCACATAATTGCACCCTTGCTTTCAGAATTCAGTGTGAATTTATTCTGGTTCGCAAAGCTAGGAACTAAGAACTCATTGCCTCTCCTGCTCCCAGCCTTCTCACCTCTGTGTGACATGTCCCATGGCTCTGTGCAGATTTGAGTGCAAGCATGACCTGTGCTTTCATTCCCCCATCACTTGCCTTTAGGGGCAGTGACTAAACTGTGTTTCACACGTCTAAATCCAAATCAAGTTCAGTTTCTCTGGTATTAATAAGCTTTTCTGTTGGCCAAAATAAAAATTTCAAACTTTTCAATTTCTAATTGTTTCAAATGTTACCTGCTAATGTCTTTGTTGTTGGCAATTACATAAATGCATTCTCTTTTAGAAAAGGTCTTCTCTATCCAAGCCTTCTGACCCTTAAAAGAGAGAAAAAGAAACGTACTGATACATTTCTGTGTGGCAGATACAGTAATATACATCTTCTATTTTTAGCTACTAAATTCATTCACATCACTTTTAAACATCAGATTCCTCTACTCATGAAGTGATGTGAATTTTCTATGACAGATAAAATTTAAACCTCAGATGTGTGTAAAGAACCTTATATAGAAAGATGCTGGTCTTAAAGTTTCAAGGTCTACCAAAAAATGCAGCTGCTTCTTCCCATTACAGTAAACAGTAAATGGACTCAAAGTAGTACAGAAAATCAGCATAAACAGAGAATAGTATTTACTCCAAATAATGCTTTAATATCATTCTTTGTATGTAGTAAGTGCTCCCCAATAACTTTCCCTTCATGATTAACAATCTTCTCAAACAATTCTTTCCTGTTGTAAATCAAGTTCTTAGTCTTTCCTGAGGCCTCTTACTCTGAATGAGATGTGTCTCGGAAGGATGCATTTTTAAGTTGAAAGACCATGTGACAGAAAAAGCACAAACTCTTCAGGAATCTGTGAAACAGGAGGATGAAAACAACCTTTGAACTATGTTGGCCTATTATACTGCTTGCAAACCAGAAATCAGCTCAAGCTCCCAGCAATTCTAACAGCAGCAAGCTAGAACGAAGTCATAGCTCTCCCAATGCACTGAGAACCTCTGCAGCTCAAGTGTAGTCGCTTGGAGTTTGGTGACTCTGAAGGGACTGAGAGCAGCAAGGGCTCCAGGCCAGAGTCCCGCAGTTTCTGACTTGTGGACCCCAGACCTTCTCTAACCCCACAACCATCAACAGGGCAAAGTATCTTCAACATTGGAATAATAAATCAACATTTAGCAGGGAATTAAAAAAAGTGAATTCAAAGGAGTCTTTTAATTTTAAAGAAATGAAAAATGTTAAAAAACACAATTTGATGACACTGATACCTTTGCCTTGCTGATAAAAGCTGCCTCTTCTGAGTTTGAATCATGAGACTGTTTTTTCAAGTAGCAACCAATGTTGTTATGTTTTGCTTTAGTTTCTGCTATGGAAGTGAGATTGAATTTCTGCTATACAGAAGCTACAAATGACACAAGAACTTTCACGATGACTTTAAAAAAAGGAAAGGGACTTTTCCTAGAGAAAGAACTAAAAACCTTGCTGATTTTTGATTTCAGAAAGTCAAGTGCAGATGCCTGTCAGCTGTCTGGCAGCAGGTTCAAAACTGACCAAGCTCCCTGAGTGCTGTACAGGCTACAGCGTGATGAACAGACAGTGTCATAGCTCTTCCCTCTTGAGAAAGAAAGATGAACTATCTCGGAAGTTCCATTCTCTGTTGACTTGTTAGTTCCCATATGGCTTCTTCATTTCCTCCACTATGTCTCAAATAATAGAGAACTAGTTGAAGCTCCCTCATTGCAAGTAATTGCAAGTAAGTTGCCAAACCAAGCTCCCACTGCATTAAAAAGCTGTCCATAATCACCCAGGTATGCAAACATTTACCCCTCTCAGGTGCCTCTGCGCCAGCCGTGGCAGTCAGTGCTCTGGAGATTCTGCAGTTCTGCTCTCCACTCTCATCTTACTGATTTACCAAGGCAGAATCATCTCGTTTTATTGCAGAAGGAGTTGTTTTGGGACCCCACAGCACAACAGCGAGAAAGAGCTAAGAATTCATAGACAAAACTTCCCATAGCTTAAAACTTTACTTGCTTTCTGAATGGCAAGGCAAATATCTCAGGCATCCAGCATAAAGAGCTTGGTCACGTAGCAAAATATGAAGGAAGAGAGTATTAAATTTAAAATTGCAAGGCTGTGTGACTTGGTCAGCATTCCTGTCTTGACTCCACAGTTTTCTTCTTCAAATGAAACTAAAAAGCACTTCTTCCAAAAATATTTAGAAGGTTCTTTTCATACATCTTCAGGCAAAGTTTTTACAAGATGACAAATTTTAGCAAAAGTATTATTCGAAATGGACCTTAGAAAACGCTTTTGTTCTATAGCATCAGAGTCCAGTTCTAGAAAAGTCCACAGAAAACATCCCCGACAGCGAGATCTAGGAGGGTCTGTGGTATGTGGAGGTGGGAGATTAAACCAAAGAAACGCCATTTACCTGCTGAGAACAAGATTTTGCTAATTCACACGTATTTAGGCAGTTCAAAATATTCAGAGATCCAAAAATAGTCCATTTGATTGGAATTACAGTAATTTTTCAGAATTATTCCAAAACCACACAGTGTACAAATTCATTGCTGTTTTACAACTATGTCCAGTGTTGTTACTTCCCATATATACCATACTAGTTAATGAATTTTAACATTATAAAATGAGCTTAACAGGAACCTGTTACAGAGCTTACATAATTTCTGTACTTTTAAAATTATGTATTTAAAATTTTAATTAATTTAGGTTTTATTATTTTATATATTCTAAACATATTCACTTTTTCCCCGATTAAAACTTCTACTTCTGTGTGGTCTCTGATAACTCCTTGACTAAGCAACACAAAAGCCCAAATCAATTCATAGTGCAGGAAACATTCTTCAAAATAAAAACCGTAACAGATGCTGCACACTTAATTGTTCTGTAGGGAATACTGCAAAATACAACCTAGAAATATCAAACCAGTTTGGATTGTTACACCATGGCAGTGAATACTGCTTTACCTTATTCCTCGTAGCTTACCAAAGCACAGTTTCTTTTGCCATTTAGAGCATATAAAAATAGTTAATTAACCACTGGATTAAGTCACAGATTTAATATTCGTGTTCGGAAGGAAGCTTTTGCATCTTGGTATATAAAATGAGCTCTACAAACAGCTGAACTCTCAGCTGTGCAGCTGCTCTTAAAACCCCTCTCATAGGAGGTCTATTATCTACTGCTACGTTGGAAAAAACCTTCGCTACTCACCCCTGAAACCCCGTTAGGAATCAGTCGCTGCAGGCACTACAGAGGGACAACACATTATGCTATACTGGCTTATTTTTTTCTGTGCTAATGAGAGGAAGGCAAAAGCAGGCATTACAGACTGGGGAAATAAAAACCTCAGCACATTTGGTCAGCCTTTGAAGTTTCACTGCTTTTGTCTGTTTAATCTGCTTAACCAAAGCTTCATTATAATCCAGTGCAAATACTTGAGCAGAAACATTTACTGTCAGAAACCGGGCACTTTCTCCACTTACTATATACAGATTCTGTCCATTTTTTCTCTGGATTGAAAAGCTCTTTGTCTTTTGAGGAAAAATGTATGTACACATACTACCTCTTGTGTGTTTGGAAAAATATAAGCACTTTTTAACATCCTTGGAATGGATGAATTGTTAAAGGACTATGATAGATCAGCTACAGTTTTCAGACCAACAGCCAGTGGGGGTTTTCCATCCACCTCTTAAGAAAATTTAAAAAAGCACATCCCAACTTGTTGATAGCAGTGACATTCAAACTCGCTTGTTATTGCAAATCCTGAATGTACTAATTAGAACCTAGTTTTGAAAAAAACATATTTCAGATGTTCAGTGGTATATTTGTTCTCCTTTATGTAAACTAGCAACAGGTCTCCTAAATTATGATAAAAACAAAACCAAACCACTGCTAATTCTTGTACTTCACCCTAGAAATCTGTACGTTGCTGAGGAACAGTACGGATTAACACTGGATTTATGTTATTCCACTATATGGTTTTGCTAGTTGTCTTTAGCATTAAAAAGGTATCCTCCTGCAGAAAGGAAAGGAAATCAGTACTGCTGGTTTGTAAATCACAGGTAGAATCAAGACCCTAAACCAGTAGTCACTTGCTAATACAGGCAATAATAAACACAAGAACTAATTCTACAAAGACCAATTATCCTTTGACTACTGCAAATGAATGACACTATTTGCTGAGAAAAAAGCATATCTAGGGCTTTAGCAACTGAAGACAATTTTCTCTCACTCCCACACATAGACACTTTGTTTTCTACTAAATTAACATTAAATTTTATGTATTTCTTTTCATATATAACCAACCATTCAACGAACAAATACTGGGCCCGAATTTTGGGCTGTACGAAAACAAAACCTGCAGCCCTGTTTCACTGCAGCTTTATGCAAGAGCAACAAGTGGGCCAATAATACATCTTTGGTGAAACTCCAAGGTGGGAATCAACACAGGAGAGGAAAGCCACTGGAAATATCATGCTACAAACTCTTACGTGACACAGAAGCTGAGAATTTCAGTTGAGATATACCCCTGCAGGATAGCATAGTATTTAGTGATTGTAATAAGCTTAATGACCAGCAAAGGAAGTGAAAGAATTTGGGGAGTGAAAGGGGGACAGGGATGAGAGTCAGCAGTGTCACTGGAGCACATCCAAAGCCCACGCTCGAGTAGATCTAAAACCAGCAGATCGGAACTACCATGACCCCCAGAGTGCTGCTCCATGGAACAGGGACTCATGCCCTTGCTGGATGGCTTGGCTTGCTTGACTTGGGGACAGGATGGGACAGGACTTTGGCCTCACCTGGTAACTGCAGAGTATGCACTGGCACACAGCTCAGAGGCACCTGGGGCCCGAGGAAAGAGCACATGTTCCACAGCTGCTGCACTCTGGAGAGGCTTTGCCTGAACCAGGCACAGCTGGTCAGCAGACAGGCAGGCATGAGAACAGCAGGGCTTGGTGCATGGAGCAGGGACAGGGATTGGACACAGCAGACAGTGCCTGGCACACAAATGGACTGAGGGAGTAGGCAGGGGACCAAACAAATGTATGTCATGCATAATACCGGGTTTGACAGAGCTGTTCAGGCTAAATCAAGCACAGAATAATACAAAAATGGATCTGTCCGGGCAGCAGAGCTCACATCTGTGGACTAATACAAATCACTTTGACCAACATCTCCTTAAGATGTGGATTGATTACTGTCATTTATGGAAACATTCATCTGTAGCCCTGTTCACACCATCTGACCAACGTAATTCTCCTACGGCTTGCCGCATGCTGCAAAAAAAGTGGTATTACCAAGGAAATCAAATCTCAACTGTGTTGCCCAGTTATAAATTAGAATGCTCTATAGAATTAAACTGGGATATTTATGCTAGATTTGAGCAGAGGGATGTTTGCTTTGATGAGAGAGAGAAGTAATCTGGAGTGGAATGAAATTCATATCAAGAACATGTGGACTCCCACTTAAGAGTAACAGATGGGAGAAAAAAGGACTGGTTGTATTAGCAGAATCTCTGTTATCTGGAACTTAAATCCCAACATGAGAACAATTTCTATTTTGCACTGCCTTTAAATGCAGCATCCCAATTACACTATCCATCATTCTTTTCACTTTGAAGGAACAGTTTTTCCAAGTGCCCAACTAAATAACATTGCAGGCGATTAGTTCTACCTAGAATGGCTTTTCTCCTAGTAACAGGCTCTTGCTTGGAGAAAAATCCTCCAAACTATGTGATGTATGTTAATAGCCAATTTTGTAGCCACTCACAAACTGATAAGATTTTACTGAAAAGTTGTTCACTGCTAAATAAGTACAGGGAATAAAACCATAATGCTCTTTTAAATTTGTGTTATGCCACTAAGAAGCCAGAGGCATGAACAATGTCCCCAACTACAGAACACAGTGACAACCTATGAATCTACTAATTTCCAAAACTCTTGTTTGCATGAGTTCTATCAAAAAGCTATTTGTACAGCCAAGAATAGCTTTAGCCATTATTAGAATATGAAGTACCAAACAACACCCAATAGAAACAGGATCTCTTATATTGTTTGCTAATAAGTAGAGCATCAAGAAAGGATTTGTAACAGTTTTAAGATTCTTTCAAATAAAATACTATTTGCTCAAGACAATTCTTATTCTTAGTGATAGGGTTCTATCAAATCTTCTATAAAATCTTGAGACATTCATCCCACTATGTTTTCCATATTGTTCAGTCAGAGCCCACGCTCTTGCAGCAATTTTGTCAGGGAACCACTTGCTCTGTGGTAGAGACTAACGCACGCCAGGCAGGATGGCAGTGACTGCACGCAACACAAGCAATGTTGTTATTTCAAACTGAGGTCAGAAATCCCTCCTGCTGATGGTGTGCAAACCAGTAAGTGGTGCTACACTGCACAGAGAGCTGTAATGAGCTTTTATGGCTTCATTATGCCCTGTGTTCCTGGAGAGGCACAGCAAACATCTGCTGAAACAAGAAAATTATTCCATTTTCTCTCCATGTTCATTAACTGAGGGACACAATCTGCAAACTATGCAAATAAGAAGTAAGAAGAGCAAACTCTCTTCCAAAGTTAAGACGATTCTGCTGCATCTCTGAGCGATACACAGCGCTTCCCCAGAGGCTTTGCAATGTGAAAACCAGCTACAGCCTCAATACCACAGCAGACTGGCTTGCTCTGAAATGGTGGAGATACCCAGCTCCAGCACAAAGTCCATGGAGCAAAGCGTGTTGGATGAGCTCAGTCCTACAGAGAGGCAGGCACAGATGCCAGGGCACAGCCCAGCACTAATGTAACTATGCAGCTAATGAAATTAAAATAAACCAACTCAAAGAACCATTTGGAGTGTACTGCAGCAGAGCCTGGCTCAGTGCTTGCCTGGGGAGAACATACCTTGTGCAGTTTTCCAATTCAGAATTTTTCTGTGTGGGATGCAGGAAGAACTAACTCATGGACAACCTTACATACCACATCTACCACACTGTAACGAAGCAAAAGGCATTCCTGCAACAGTTTCTCCTTTCCCTCACTGCACCAAATTCCAGAGAAGACATGTTAACAGTAATGTTAATCTCCATTTGTTACCTATTCCAGTTCTGTTAATAACTTGCCAAATCCTCCTTTCACCTTTAGCCCTTCTGTTCCGGATGCTTGGGAGATGTGGAACATGAACACCCATCTGTACTGAGCCTCTGGCCTTTTCTCCCCAAAGAACCTTCAGCCTGTAGACACTCCATATGCCAGATTTACTCCCAGATCTTCCACACAAACTAAGATACTAAGATGGGAAGCGGGGAGCAACTTTACCTACATACAGTAGAGTCCTATCTGCCTGCAAGTGACCATTCTCAAGAGGTCTGATAGAACAGAATGAATGAGCAGGGAGAGACAGTAAGCAGGAAAAATGGTCCAAAATGTGCTGTTTGGAAAAGGGACTAAAATTGTGAGCACTTATTTGATATTCGAGGTTACTAGTTCAGAGAGAACTTCTATACAACTTCTGACAAGTCAGCTAAACATGCTGATTTTTCATACATGACATAATAGGATGGTTTGAGACTTTTTTCTTTAAGAAACAGGGCAAACCACGAAAGAAAAACATCTGAAGAAAATGACTACAAGTTGTGTGGGATATTACTCATCTATAAGAGTTTGTTCTAAATGTGCAGTTGTAATTAGTATTACTTGAAGTGCGGAGCACACTAAACAGCTGGGCTTGAGGAATTTATTACACCGACATTTTCAAAATGTGGTGACGAAAAGCCACATGGCATGCTGAGATGCACGTTAATAAAACATACTTTAAAATTACTACAAAGAAAGATTTCTACATTCACAATATAAAGAATATATGCATATGTCAGGAGACTCTACATTCTGGAGACGCTGACCAAAGACGTATTTTGAGAAAAGATACCATAAATATTTAGGTTTCCCTTCTCCGTACTGTACGTATGCAGTCTCTTTGCAAATATATATGTAACGCACTAGTTAGCCAACCTGTACCTGAAGAAATTAACATTAGTTTGCAGTACACAGAGCTTTCCTGACAGCAAGGTTCTCCAGGTAGAATTCTGTTGAAGAGTTTGAGCTGTTGAAAATTTGCAGCTTTCTGTGGCTAATTTCACACTCAGTAGAGCAATTCTTTTCTGGGCATTAGCCAAGACCTAACACCTTTCATGGAATATGCCATAATCAGATGCATTTTATTCCCTGCTGTTTTCTGTAATTTTCAAAAAATAATTTCCAGCTATTTAAACTCTTGGGCTGCAGGGTTTGCACAAAATTATTTCTCATAATCTTTCAGAAACCCTTATAAAAGCATTGGAATTCAAGATTTAAATTATTTCCCACAGACACTAAACACTTATGTTTAAAATATTGCATTATGTACACGTGAGAGCTGCCAACATTCATTGGGAACTTTCTGAAAACCTGAATATTTCAGGGCTGAAATAATTAGAAAGGGTGAGGGCAATGAAAGATTTCAGAGTTTACGGATAAAACAGTTTTCAGAAAATTTGGTCAATCTATTCAGTCCTTATACATCTAGAACCCCTGAAGAGGTGAGTGAAGAGAATTAACAGGTGCCACAGAACAGAAAACAGTATGTCCAGTGATGTTCCTGGACTTTTCTCATGGCGTGCAGCACATTGCTCCTTCTCTTTAAAATGCTAGCCACAGTCCATCCGTGATTTGAATTAAAGTGATAATGGGGAAAAAACTACAACAAAGGCTTCAATTTTCTGGATTGAATCCATTGTCAAGAATGGGAGGGAAAACTTTTAAAGTCTTAATTAGAAGAGCTGAAGGAGACTGGAACAGGCCAGAAGCTGTTTCCATGGCTGTCTCTGGCTCAGCAGGGGAACACGGAATGCCCTCCTGGAGCTGCTGTTCCACTGGCAGGTGCCTGCTCAGGACCCCAATGGGACCACAGCAAAGGGCAGGAAGGACACAACAGTGGATGGGAGCACCTTTCTTTGGAGCTGTGATTTGAAGAGCTGGGGGGTAACAAGGGCCAAACCTGAGCTTCCTTGGCTCCTCAATCACTCAAAAGATTGATATGTGACTATTCAGAGATCACAGGTAAGCTGGGGCTCAGGTGAGACCTCCCACCTCAGAGCCCAATAAGATTTATGGCAGAAATGCATTTCTTCAAACGACAGCGGCAGCACTGCGGGTACAAATGTGACGGGACTGCTCATGTTTGTTAAGCATCTTTCACTGGGGAACCTCCTTTATTGCCAACACTCACTGAGGCAGGGAAAACCATCATAAATTCTTCCCTTTTCCATTCTAAGATTTGCATAATATCTGACTTACATTGGACCTTGACAAACTCAATTGGAAACAAACACACACAGAAAGGAGCTGTCTTATCAGAAGATGTATTGTTACAAAAGAGCTCCAGAAAGCGTTATTACTGGCTAATTTTGAAAACTGAAAACAGCCCCCAAAAAAATGAAAAGTCGCAAACTACAAAACACAGAAAACCCAAGAATTCCATCCCCATTTTCTGCAGAGGAAGTTCCAAATTAGCATTTAAAATACTGAAATATGTAAGATACGTGATCTTTCTTTGCCAGCATTTCTACCTCACGTTACAGTCACACCCAAGCAATTTTTTAATTTTGAAGCGTTGAGACACCATTTTTGGACCTGAAAACTCATTTTGTCTTCTTGCAGTTAGTACTTCAGGTTTCACATCCTTCAAAATGAGAAATCTAAGAAGGAGTCAAATCAGAACACTGTCATTTCAACGGAATTATCCTTCTCCCATCAACTGCAGGTCACTATGCAGCGCTTCGGCGCAAATTTCAGTTGTGCATATTGCTGTTACAAAAGGTAGAAGACTATCAGGCACGAAATGAAAAATGATTTAAAATCGCGTCCTACCTGCTTGTCACTGGAAGTGTTTCAGAGTTTGGAAAGATGAATTACAACTAGAATAAACAGAGTGCATTTAACTCTGCGCTTCTGTCCCATCTTTCTGTTTATTGTTCAGACTTCTCATTCATCTTACTGTCAGGACTTCCAGTCTCTCTGAAGTTCATGAGAATTCCCAAGGAGATGGGTTTCCACCACTTTAAGAAGAGAATCTCATATGATAAGCATGTGAGCAGCTTCTTTGTTCAAACCAATCTCATGACTCCCTTTGAAGGTAATCCTTTAGAAGTCTCATGACCCATCTCCCTGCCCAGAGGGTATTTTCATCTCATGGTGGAACAAGGCACAACAAATCTACTTTGATAGTGCCCAAATCTCCAATTTGTTAAACCTCCTTTCTTCTCTTCAAACAGTGGATGTACTTGCTGTAAAAATGCCGGCACTGCAGAAAGGCTAAAGCAGGAGCTGAAACTTTTAATTTGAAGTATCCCCTCCCTTCTGCTAAAATATCAACGCTATTTGCATAATTGAGACAATTGGACATAATAGTCCTTTCAGGGGTCCTCATTAGATGTACAGCTCTACATTCTTTGAAAAGAAGAAAAAAGGAGGTCATACAGCATTAATTATATCTAATCCTTTTTAGAACAATTTGAAGTTGGGCAAAATGCTGTACTAAAACAGCTGAAGTCGTAAATAAGCCATTAATTTTGTAACTTTACATATCACATGCATTTTCATACCCTGTTGCCTCTGTCAATATTATTAATTCCTTTGCAGACAAGGGCTTTTTTGCATCTTCTAATACTTCAAAACCGCCAATAGCATAGGACACTGTGTGCTGCAGGTAGCTCTTTGTTCTAACTTTCAACGTTTGCCTTGCTGGGCCAGGGGCCGATATAATTGCCATAATGCAACAGGTAAGGGTGACATCTAGGATCTCATCTAAGGATGCTGCTGGCTGGAGCTAAAGGCTGCCTGAGTGCCTGCTCCTGCTGCACTTTACTGTGCACACAAGGAGCCTGTTAGACTCTAAACGTGTTTCCCTTTTCCTGTAGCTTATCTCCAATCTACTGAACACATCCGCACTTGTGGCTGACAACAAAATATTTCACAGACATAATTTCAACTTCTATTTGCCCTGAATGGCAAAGCGTGCAGCTGAAACAGCTTTGGTTTAGAACCAGACCCTGGTATTCCTAGTGAGACAAAGCTCCTGCTGGCTTCATGAGAAACAGGATGAAGTATGGAAGATTCCTGAAAGCTTGCCATAGAAATTGAGGGAGAACATACAATGAAGTCCACAGATGTTTCTCTTTCCAGTGGAACTCAAATTTCAGAGGCCTCTATGAATGCCTCTGCTATCTAGAATGTGGGGTACTCTGTGAGCTAGAAGATGACCCATTGGACAAGAAATATTATCTAAGATACGTAAGCCAAAAAATTAATACTGAAGTATTAAGTGATTTGGGCACTTAACTCCCTTCTGAAAATGGACTGCAGACATAGAACGTGGTATGTAGCTTTGGCAAGGCTCTCTACAGCAATGGAAATTGAAAAGGAATTAATTCCTCTGTGCTCCTGAACAAGTTCTCCTTGGCCAGCCATTATGTAAGAATTGGGGTTGCATCTACACCACCTGCATTTGGAAGGCAGGACACGTTTTAAGAACAAATATTGGAAACATCACCCCTGTGTGTTTTGTTCTTCCATTTGTTAGCCCAAACTGCAATGACAGAAATGCACATCTGAGAAAGTACAGTATTTTTAAAAATCAAATGCAAGGTTTGCTGACTCTTCCCCTCTCAGAAATTTGATGGATATGCACCCTGCCAGCATTTCCCTTTGGCAACACTGTAAGTGCTCTGGCACCTCTGTTTAAGTATGAGACTCAAGAAAGACAAGCAAGCCATGTGCATTTACCCCAAAAGAACAAAACTGTAGCTGTTAAAGAGTTCAGTTTAAGGTGACTGAGATCAAAGACCCCTCCACAGGCAATAAGAACATTTTCCACACTTGCTATTGCAAATAAAGAACAAGTTTTGACAATGCTGAAAAACACACATTTCAGAGTGGGCATTTTAAGCAACACCAAAGCTTGCCAGGATGCCTACACTGAATGTTCTGAACAGTACTTCAGATAATACATAATTCTCTCTATATAAAAATATAATGATAACAACACAATAGTTATAGAATACCATAGGCATTAACCAGCATGTTTCAAGGGTGGGTTGGGGAACAGCCATGTAAAAGCAAAGAGCCTTATACACAATGTGTGCAAAATAAACCTTAACCAAGTTGGCTAAAAACCTAATAAATGTGGACTTCTGTTGTTAAGGGCGAACAGCCCACTGTCTGCTGTGCTTACTGTCTGAAAAGCCTATGACAAAATTCTGCATGGTAAGAGGAAGAAATTGCTGGTATTTAATTCCAAATGTATAATTCTGCCAAGTTCAGCCAAAGTGCTCATTCAGAGTTCAAAGGAATAACACACATGAGTGAAAAAAATTACATTCTCAGAGAAAAGGCCACTAGACAAAAGATAGTTTTCATGGATGCCTGCACTCATACTATGGGAAGGCTCATAGCACTTGGAGTTTGTTTTGTGACATGGCTTGATATAAATGCACTGTGAAGGAAAGGGATAAAGATATGCATCTCTCTGCTGCCCTCACTGTGACTGTCTCAGAAAAAAATTCCCTTGGTTCCCAGCACTACCCATATTCTTGCAGTTAGTAAGCTGCAAGGAAGAACTCATTAATTTGGTTTTATTAATTTAAACAATATTTTCATATACAATGAAGAGTCCACACACAAAAAAGCTTTAATTACATCCTTCACTGTCAAATCATGCCCTTATTACTCCCACCACCAAAATAAAATATGCTTGCTTCACTTATAGCAAACAACTTATTTTCAAAAAAGTAACAAGTTTTATTACAACTGCTGCAAATCAAATACCTGAGTAACCAGTTATATTTATGCAGGAATAATGAACAGCTCACGTAACTTTTCCCAAGCGATAAGTTTTGTTTGGCGTGTTTGATAGCTCACTTACTGAATGCAGCTAACAGCATTTCTTAACAAAAAGATAGACACGACTCTTCTCTGATCTGATGCATTTGCTGGTCTCTCCTGAATGTGTGTCTATCAATGAAAGACAACGCATCATTTCTTATCAGATACTCAGTGGTCTTGAAACTCCCTAATAAACTCCCCTAATAAAAGCAAATTAATCCAAATAGTATGAAGAATTTCTTTTCCCCCTGAATTTCTTCTCCTGAATTGTTTATGTCGCATTCTGTGAGAGTTTTCAAGTCATATCATATCACGGTCATTATCAGACCAAACCCAAACTTGAAATGTCCCAGTAAACTAGAAATGCAAAAGTCACAGAGGAGTGAACAGTAATTACAATGTGACATAATTAAGAAAATATTGAAGATGGGGAAGGGGTGGCAAACCCACAAAACCCAGTGTCAAAATCCCCTTGGACCCAACTTTCATAATTTAAGAAGAACCAAATGCTACTTACAAGCCAAACCTGCTGTCATAACTGAGATAAACTGCAGCTCAAGGAAGCCTCTATTTTTTTCATAGCTGAATTAAAGCTTGACCCAATGACTAGGATTTCACGGAATAAAACACTTCTAACTGGTGAAAATTGTCATGAGCACTAAAACAAAAGTCACAGCTCACTTACTGCACTGTGGGCTAAAGCACAGCACTGTCTGTAGCCTCTAGAGCTCCAACAAAACCTGAGTTAATTCATAAAAGCCAAAATGTAACTGCAGAGAAGAAACAGTTTGATAACAAAATGATCATAAGCCCTCTTCATACCAGTGAAGAATTACGCAGGCATTCTGGGTGTAGAACAGCTGATACAAACAGCAACTCAACAGCCTTGAAGTGTAATCAATTAACAGTATAACCAGTATAACCTATGAACAGAAGTGGTGAGAAATGGCTTAATTCCCAATTTGATTCCTATAACCCAAGCTACATTTATTGAAATATGATAATCTCTGCACAAAATGGGTTTGGATGGAATGGAATTATCTGCCTAGTTTGAAGTATAGGCTGTTATCCCCGGCAAATGTATTATGACCTTAAGCAGGATCTGATGAAACCACACAGTGCAGCAGCAGTAAAAAGTGTGTTCCCCTTATTCTCTCCTTTACACAATTCACTCCCTCCCTCCCAATCCACAATCCATTGAAAACACCAAGTTCCTGGAAAATATATACTGCTGCTTATGCAGGGAGCAAGTGTCTTCAGGTGGACAGGATTGTAAAATAAAATCGATTGCTTCTTTCAACTTTGTCATATTATCACTGCAATTCTTCTCTGGATGACAGAAATGTATAGCTAAGTTAAATAATTGCCTTCTTTACTGCCCAGGTTCATCTCTGAACTCATCTGCAGCACTCCTGCTGAGTTACGTCAAGTGATTGGAATTGGAAAGAGTATTTTTAAAGCAGGACAAGAATTGACACAGCTTTTTTAAGTCTGGTGCTAATGTAAGAAATGCTGTTCGATCCTGTAAGAAGTGTGAGGGAAATGAGTTATTTTTGGCAAGGTTTCACCCACTGATAAGTGTTTCTGTAATACAGTCAAGTGCCATAAGTACTACTCCTCCATAATGGAAAGCTTTTCAACTTCACATAGCAACAGCGGCAATTGCATATGTCTCACAATTCTCCTTCCCCTACCCCCTTTTTTTTGGTGTTTGAAGAGGCTTTGTACAGAAAAACCAGCAAGGAACTGTGTTCTGCTTAAGCACAACTGACAGCAAAGATGAGCTGTGACAAAGAAGAAAAAGTGCGGATCACTCAGGGCAGCAACACAGCAGCGCCATCCATGCCAGCCCCTCCACCGGTGACAGGGCGCTTGAATTCCTCTCCTACCTGGACTGCTCACATCCAGATTTTAACACAAAGGCATTTGCTTAACTCTTGATTCTGTAAATGCTTATGCACATGCTTCATTTTACAGCCATGATGAATCCACAGATTGCCACAAAATTATGCCATACCCAGAAAACTGTTCACAGTCAATGATATGTCTAGGTATGCATAAAACAGTGTCTTTACAATAAAGAGAACACTCTGTGTTTCACTAGCTGAGTTCATCTGAAGAGTTTAATGCACCAACTCCCACTTAGCCCTATACAGTAGGCAGCTATTTACCTGCTGATTAAAGTTTGTGAAGTTAGTGTTAGTCCCAAGGCAAACAGCTTGGAGGTATTGTGAAATTGTGGGACATCTGCTGTCATAAATTCAGGTCCTGCTTATCAATACATGGGTTAAGACAAATTAAAAACCATGATAAGTTGCTGAAACAGTGTGAGGCATTGCAGCTTTCAGCATTGTCAACCGCATTATGTTCCCCCGAGTAATTAAAACAGAAATACCAGCAAGCAGCAAATGCTCTTGTTAGAGAAATTCTGAAGTTAATAATTCTTCTAAGAATTACTGGGAAGGGGAGGAAATCTCTAAATCTTATTTAGTTTCTGTAATCTTCAGCTGTATAACCGCTAAAAAAGAATTTAGGACTTTTCTCCCCAGTGTATTTAGTTTTACATTTTTGTGTAAGTATTTTCTCTGCTACTAAGTGTGGTAGCGGCTGAAAAAATGCAAGTGTTTCTGAATAAATTTCATTGGATCCCATGAGATGCGCATAATTAACCCTTTAAAAAAATTTACCCTTGCATTTCCAACCTTCTCCTCAGACTAGCACTTAGACAAAAGAAGTACATGGATTACAACACCATCATTTCACCTGGAAATGCCTCAGAGTTTGCAAGTCAGTAGATAAATTTATATATACAATATATAATCTTCTATCTTTCTATTCAAGACAATCTTCAAGTTCTCTTTGACTGAGGATAGCATAGTTAAATATGGCAGCTCCAAGCTTTATTATATGCTTCTAAAGACTGTGGTTAATTTAACCAACTTGGTGATTCTGTACACCAGCAAGAGGCACAAAAGCAGAGAAAAGTGCATACCTAAGCTTAACCCTAAATGCCATTCTACACGTGCATTAATTTGCTGAGCTTAAGCGTTACTACCAGTTCGCCTGAGAGCTGTGCAGGACACATGTCCAGACCCTTGCACCATTGCAAAAACAGCTGGAGAGGAACTGTCACTGTCACTGGTGGCCAACAGAGCAGCAGTGTAAGCCACAAGCTGCTTCAGCACAGAGGTTCAACAGCAAAATAAATACAAAGAATAGAGTCCAATAGCTGATGTTTGTAGGAACAACAACTGAGAATACTTGATATTGAACAAATGTATACTTTGTAATAAATTAATTTATCCTCAATGGAAGGCTGTCAAATTAATTAGTTCGGATGTTTTCCACAGCAAAAGAAAAAAAAAGAAGTGAATTCAAAGACAAGATGTTGCTGTTCATTCTCCTACCCAGTGCTCCTGCCATACTTATCACAAGACTGCTTTTCTGACTTGTCCACTGTGAGGGAAGTTCATTAAACATAGAGCACAGCTTTAGAGCAAAGCACAAGTTTTGAAATGTAAAATAAAATAAGGAAACAGAGTTTTTAATGAAACTCTGTAACAGGCTTTATATGGGATGATTTGACCATATCTCTATGCCTATTTCCATGCCGACTCATCTGAACAGATTATAAAGAATACAAATTCACTACAAGAGGTCTGGTACCCTCCTCGACCTAAGATGTGAACACTGGAGATGTGGAAGTACACAATACATGATCAAAACCATTGATTTGAGCTTCCAATCATGCCCTGCTAGTGAGACTGAGAGGTTGCTAAGGCACCCACATATTTATTTTTCTGTTGGTAAAGCATGAAACATAAATACAGCCCTCATATATATGGATTAAAGCACATGTGCAATATATTATACACACCTTTGAAAATATATAGCAATCCTCTTTTAATTTAGCTGTAGAAATCAGATCTATGCTCCTTTCATGGGGCATTATCTCCTTTCCAAGACCTGTTCCGTAATAATCCCACTGGAACGTACAGCTCTCTAATCAACTGCCTTAGACTGCCTTTTAAGAGGGAATGTTTCTCGTATTTCACCAAAGCTACACCACAACAAGTTACACTTACAGAACTGCAGTGCTCTGGCTAATCAAGATATTTGCAGTACTTTTCTCTCAGATATCCTCTGGCTGGAACCCATGAGAATTTCTCTTAGATGGCTTCCCTGCTTGCCTTCCCTTTCATTTGGGAACTTGTGGGTGCATTCTGTTTGGATCATACACTTATGAGTTAGTATAGTTACATTAACTCTCATGGTATTTATTCATTCAGCAAAATTGTTGCACTCCCCTTAGGGAGGGTGGCAGGGAAGAAAAAAAAGAGAGAGGGAGGGTGGGAGGGGAGAGGAGGGAAAGCTCCCAATGCTGATCTAAACTTTCTGCTACCTGGGCCTGTTTAGGAACCTCTTCTCTAGTGTGACACTGGCTCTCTTTTACTCAAAGTCATATAGAAATTTTGCATATTGGCTTCTTGATAAATGCCACTAGGCCTGAATGGAGTTCTCTTATCCTAGAGCTCTAAAAGCCAAGATTTCAACAAGTACTTCCACACATCCCACTGCACTTATCTCAGTGTCCTTGGAAGTGCTTGCCACTCTTTTCCTACATTAGTTGGTAATAAGGCTGTGGTTTGACTGGTTTGACAGATGAAGGCTGGAGTCTATTCTTGTCTTGAATCCTCTTCTGTACCCAAATTATCGCAGTTCTGAAAAATTCTGAAATGATGCACTCCTTTTCTGCTTGAATGGCTTTTTGAACAGGTCCAAGAGAGTACTAGATCCTTGTCAAGGGACATCCAGCCTCACTGAGGAGTTTAAGAAAGGTCAGATTAAAGGCACTGACCGTGTACTATTCACTGCACAGAATAATTCAGATTCTTCCTTGTGTGTGTATAACTCCCTTTATTACATTCGTTACTTTGGTTCACACTTCTGACAGAGGCAGCTATACAAATTATATAGATATACTTAAATTATGCCCAAGGCCAAAAATAAGCCTTTTCAGGGAGTGACAGAAAGCATCAGTGTGCTTATTTTATTGGCTTTGCAGGCTGGAAGTTCCCATGAAAGATTAGGTAAGATGATTTGTGCCTTTCAGTTGCAAAGCTCAGGCTAAGCTGGACGCTCTCAGGACATGTTCTCAGCGCTGTTCAACTTTGCTGAATGTGCAGTTCCATTGAACTCTGATTACTACAGAGTTACAGCTCACTGGCATTAAGCATTAGCGTGTTATTTTACTTTTTTTTCTCCCCAGCAGCCATTCAAGATTGGTACAGGGGAAAGAAAATAGCATTCTGAAACAAGAGTCACATAGGAAATAGGCACCTTATTTAAAATACTGCCAGCAATCTTAATTTTATCAAAATGCTATTTCAGGACTATCAGTGAGCAAATCTGTGCACAACAGCACGGGTTTGTTTTGTCTGGGAAAAGACCCGTGAAACATTCAGTACCTTGCACTTTTTATGAACAAGAAAGGAATATGCTTGATTTACAGTTACAGGCTGCAGGTTACAGGAGTCCTTCCAGAAGGAAAGGCTTATGATCAGTGCTTTCAAGCACTGAAATGCACAACTGAATAAAACAGATGTAGAACCCAAAGTTACGAGCAGGAGTTCATGAAAGCACATTGTAATTCCACATGCTCTGCTGCACAGCCAAATTACACAGATCAAACACCTCCTTCACTTTTCCAGCACAGACAGGTGGGATTTGGAACATTGCTTTTCAGACTGATCTGGTGAAGAACTTTAAATGTGCAAGTTATTATGTGCTATTCCAAAAAGAAGCAGTTTTGTATGAGAGACTAGTGCGAAAATGTCACCTGAGAACTTCCTGAGGGTAAATGCAGCTTTTAAATCACTGTAAATGAATCCAAACAGGAGCCAAGGTTCAAGCAACTCAATCATCAAGCTGAGATTTTTATTGAGTAGACTTATCTACACAGAGAATAAGGTTTAGAGTACCTTGTAATACACTTACTAGACATTTTAGGAGTCACTGGCATTCCTAATAATTCATCCCATCTATTTACTACTTTCAAGTGCAAAACTTGACACGTAAGGCATTCTTACAAATACTCATATTAGTCCTTCAGAGAACAGAGAATGCTGATGACAACTCCTGCAGAAATGGCAGATGTGCCGCTTTTACATTCATGAAGCAATCATCACAGACCCCCTATTAAAACAGCCATTAGGTTTCCCTTAGTGTCTCTAACAGATTATTGCTGGTGATGGAACCTAATCAGGGAGCCTGGGATTCTGCCAGCACCAGCACTGACTGAACACAATGACCAAGGACAGAGAACTAAAATGGATCTGCCCACTTCAACTGTTTCCCTAACTTTCTACAATTACCTGTAACAACAGTACCGTGACCGAAAAATCTGCAAATAAAAATGGTGAATCTGCACATTTTGATGGCTGAGGTGCAATTACTTGCTACGTTGGCATTGCTTTTATTCTTCAATCATGTTTTTTACATGGGGAGCAAAATAATTAACACTTGACACATTTAACATTGACCAGAGCTGTGGCAAAACTGTGCAAAACTAACAGATATAGAAGGTTGAAACAGAATGTACAGTGTTTAAAGATGTGCTATGAAACCAAATCCTTCCCCAAATTCATTATTACAAATTTCTGATTCAGATAGAAATGAATCTTGAAATGACAGAAAATCAAATAAATTCTAAGATACTGGACATGCTTTTTGATAGAAAAAATTTGTAAGTATCTGAATAAAATGCCTTTGTCTCCAGATCCTTCCAGAGCCTTTAAAAATACTACTCACTTCCCACTATGCAGTGGGAAAGATAAAGGATTCATAGCTTCCCAAACCAAAATTCTTTTTAACAGGTTCCTCCACATATATTTAAAAGCCTACATACATGAATCTGAATGAATTATCTATCTAAATGAATTTGCCTCTACCCTCTACTGCAGATATAAAAGGGAGTGAACTGAACAGGATTTCTAAAGTTGCAAGAAAAATAAAACTATGAATATATGCCTCTACTTTAGTCTCTTACCCTGGATGCTGCGCACTGCTGGGTGAAAAGGGATCTGGCATGAGCCAAACACAGCAGGGATTGCTGGGTTAAGATCTGAATGGCCAAGCCAGAGGATGAGTTTTAGCTTTTGCTCTGGTTGGTCCCATCTTTGGCAGAGGGGAAGGTGGGTCACCTTTTAATCCTGTGAGGCAGTGAAAAACAAAACAACCCCACAAAAAATCTTCAATATTAACCTTCAATACTTAAGTTTATTCTAAGAGACTCAGAAACGCTTGACAGTTTAATATTTCTACCATCATGTAAAGAGCTTCCTCATCTGCAACTTTAATGAAAGGCAGCTATGGAACACAAGTCCTGAACTGCAGCAAAAGTGTTACATTACAGCTCTGGCCACCACCACATGGCTCTGTAGATGAAAATAGCTTTATCAACCAGAAGTCTCATGCATTCTACATCTCAAAAACTTGTACACTACCGTATACCATCCTCAGTTAAGATCACTGGCATTTTAGACTAGCAGTTTCACTCACTACCGTGTTAAGACTCTTTAAACAAGAATTTTCCTTGTTAAACTAAACAAAGAACATCTCCTTAAATTCACCTTTTGGTAAAGAATCATTTGGGCAATGCCTGTTTGCTCAGTCTCATTAACATACAGTTTGATGAAAGATGAAGTTTACAACTAAACAAGATGAAAACCCTAGAAATGGCAAAGAAAAAGAGGCAGGATTTATTTAGAGAAGGACATTAAAAATAAAAACAAGCGCCCAAACTACTTGGCATGAGAAACACACCAGCTGCATTTCACTAATCCACAGCTGATCCTTGGAAAGAATCACAAATCCACTCAACCAGCAGGCTGAGTGCCATTTTATTGGCAAGAATTGAGAACAAAATGGAATCAAACACACATTCATAATACTGGCCATTAAAAATTTTGCTTGTGTTTGATAGAGTGTATTAAGGATGAAGAAGTGAAAATAGAAAAATTAAATGTATGAATTTGCTAGAAAACTGTTTCAATGTTATGACCTCATGGCTGCAAGACATTCACCCACTGCACCGGCCACAAGTCCTGCTCTTTGGAACTGTTCCAATGAGGGCCAAGAACAGAACACGCCACTAAGAAACACCCGGAGGTATTTCTCTCTGTTCATGGCTGAGGCGCACTGCCAGAACACACATGGAATGATCTGTACAATGACTTTGCTGTGCCTGTACCTGCTGGAAGCTACAGGCTGCCATCAGTAGTTTTTGCTGAAGGGAGGTTGTTTCCATCCTGTTCTTACAGCAGTACTTGCTGCCAGCAGAAGCTGTCAAATCCACACATTTTCAGCTTCTGTACAACTTCTGCAAATCTTTCGGTATGAATTATACTGCATTCTGCAGCCTCAAGCACACAGTGTAGTTTAGTACCAGTTCAGTACAAATTTGGTAAACAACATCTTAAACACAGTCATATGGCAAAACCTATCATTAGTTGTTTTGCTAATGATCTTTTATAATATAATAAACACATGTCAGAAGTTTAGCACTATAAATTACATAAATTAGGATAAAAATACATGAAGTATTAAATAAAGCAATCTTGTTCTGAGTTTTGTTAGATAATATTACTGGTAATTCCTTTTTCTCGTGTTTATGACCCATTGATCAACATGTGAGCATTTCTCAGCATTGGAGAGGGGTGGAAGGGAAAAGGGGAATATGGAAATGAAAATCCAAAAGGTAATACAAACTTTGCTTTCAAGGCTCCTGTCCACAGTCATGATAAAACAGCTCTATGATGATTGCTTGATTAAAAATTAATTGCTGTGGTAATTTAAAGATATGCCTTATTTAATAATTAATGTATAGGAATTAAATTGGACTATTCACTGAAGTCTTATAATAAGGTATACTTAGAAAAGATCCATGACCTTATTGTATAATTAGGGATGGAGGGGGAATTTTACTGCATCTTGGATAGAGAATGCTTCCTGTCACATCTGATATCTGTCCTGTGTAACAACTGATCCATTTTTTTTTTTGGCCCACTAGAAGGGAATACCAAATTTTAATGTAATACTGCAGAGAGAAGTCTTTTCTACATAGCACAGCTCTATCTAGTGGCTGACTAATCCAAGTGCATCTGGCTGTTGAAAGAAGACTAAATCACTAATGTGATGAAAGCCAGGAAACCCTTACGAAGGTGACGCTTTCGTATTCTAACCTACTGTTACTCACCTTGCATAAGCCTGGAAAAACACCAGCAAAGGTTGTACTGACAGCTAAATCCTGCCTTTCCATACACTGATAAATGAGATTTGGTGGAGAGTTGTCTTGATACACCTTTTGGAACACTTGATACACAAACTGGAACACTTTTTCCAATACAATTCACAGAAACAAACCAGGGACTCAAATACTTATTCAGGAAGGTACTAAATATTGACCTGACACAAACCCAGTGAAGCTGGCTGGACAGTCCCTATGCTTCATTATATGCACATGACATGCACATGCTTTACCCCCTATAATGGGAATACGCCAGAATGGCAGTGTTTGAGCAATGTCAGAGGTGTCCAGGAAGCCTCTGTCTCTCCACTTGATTGCTGCTGTAGGAGACAGGAAGGTTTGGAGCCGTTCCCCAGCTGCAGCACTGGATGGAGTCCAGAGCATAAACACTGTGGGGTAACACACATTCCTCAGCAGGCTGAGCTGGGGCCCTGCCCCTGCCCCTGTGGACACCATGGGAGGAAGAGCTCGGTACTGCAGCCATTCTGGAGCAACATGACAGACTGAACCCAAAAAGCACTGAATCCCAATGCAGAAAATGCAAGTGGCTGCTGCATTTTGTCCCACTC
Source organism: Dasyornis broadbenti (assembly GCA_013397935.1). NCBI lineage: Eukaryota > Metazoa > Chordata > Aves > Passeriformes > Dasyornithidae > Dasyornis > Dasyornis broadbenti. Next base: position 765,060 of record VZRN01002709.1, on the reverse strand, counting down.
TCATCATCCCTCTATGGATACATTGGACATTAACCTCTGTCAGCTTCAAATTGAACACAGCAGAAGGAGAGCTGCTAACTTCTGTCCTGTGTAACTGAGTAATGAATTCCATCAGCACAGGGGAAAGGACTCTGGCTTTTGCTGGTAATTACAAAAGCTCCACCAAAGTGGGCCTACATTTTCCCCAAGCTTGCCAGGCCATTTATCCAGTGGAGGCTTAAGGAAGTAATGGGTATTCATATAGCAGTTATTTGAATAATGCTCTAATGATAATTCTGGTTAATAACTGCAGAAATAAGTATAGTTTCATTTAAAGTAAAACAACCCTGCTACAGATACCAGTGTAGCAAAACTGAAGTAGCAATGTAAAAGCACTGCAGCTGGGGAAACGGACCCCTATCTTCTTCATATAGCCAACACCAATATATCATGTGGATTTTAAACATCACTTAAGGTTAAGCCCACACAACAGTTCTAAGAAATCAGCTTTGAATGTTGTGTAACTTTGCCAGAAAGCCTGGAAACCACCTCTCCTTTAGAACGATTAGAATACGTGAACTGGGGGCTGTCAATACTCCTGGAACTGGGGTTAGGTAATTGTGATCACTGAAAGTTTCAACCGCAAACAGTTTCTCTCTCATTCAAGCTGCATTTGTTTCTCTACATATTGCTCCAGAAAGCACCTTAAACACAGCTTCCTTATTTTGTGTGCAGGAATTAAATTGGTTTGCAGCCCAGTTTTTATGTCATTTTTAACTCATGTTTCATCTAGCATTTCCTGCAACCATAACACAGGTTGACACAGAAATGTTTTACTAGTATACTTTCATTCTAAATTACTCAAATCTGCTGTAAATTAACCAGTATTCTAGCAAAACAGTAAAATACATTTGATGTCCCTGTGCACAAAAAACAAAAGCACTTACTCATTTCAACACTTTGAAGAGCAGTAATGAGAGTCATATTAACATGTATAAACTAATGAAAAATTAATATTAGAATATTTTACCTTATCAACATGACAATTATGTGAAAATCAAAGCAATTTGACCAAGTTAAATACCAACCCCCCATCTTCATTCCATGAAAATTTCATAGCTTCTGTTTCCTTTCAGAGAAAAACAAAACAAAACAAAAAAATCAAGGTGACAGCGAAATGACTTTGCTCTAGTTCTTGATTCAGGCAGAGTTTGCTAATGAGCTAGAGCCATAAGATTAACAGGGCTTTGTGGGGACCAGTGCACATTATTTTCTAACAACAACATTTCTAAATGCTTAGTCAGGTGCCTGAACCCCCACACCTGGCACCAGTTCAGATTCCTGGTGTCTCAAAGGCATCCTCCCAGGTCTAGTATCCCAAAGGGCCTAGCACACATCCCCCCAACAGCTAGAGGCCAAAGATGGAAAAGGGCACTAACAGCTTAAATTCAAGTCAATTCAAGTGCCCTTGTGCCTTCCTCCTAATATGCTGTTACACAAAATAAAGACAACAAGCCTCAGTGCTTGAAAAAAATAACTTCAGAATATTTATAATTTAAATGAAAAAATATTTAGAAATCCTACTGAGTGACACAGGTGAATGTTAGAAAGATCAGAGATTGCATTAGTGGGTTTATTTATTCCAACTACTAAAGCTTTATCAACAGCAAAATGTTAATACCATAGGATTTATTATGGGAGAGGGAAGTAATGATTAAAATTAACTGGGCCACAGACTGGAATGGGACACTAATGACAAATGCACTGGGCTAGCCATTTCCAACAAGCCAGTTATTTCCCTTCCGCTATTTCCTGAATGAAATGCACAAATGCAACAATAATCCCGAGCTCCTGGAGCACAGCCACTCCCGAGCTCTGCTCCTCAGGAGGGCTCCCAGCATGTGTCCATATTTTCAAAGGCCCAAATGGATCAGGATCCATATACACTCAAAGCTAATATCCACAGAACCTGCCTCAGCTGCTCACATCCCTCACGAGTCAAGCAGATAACAAGACGCAAGAACAGCAAAGAGAAGAGGCTGAGCAGCAGAGATCAGGCATTCTGGGCCACGGGGATCATCCTTGTGGTTCTGTGCCTGGGGGGAAAGCCAAAACCAAAAAATACTTTTAGGTAAGCTCAGTGTAGTACAGAGCTTGGCTGTCCCTGGGTCCTAGAAGGATCCTCCTTCTCCCAGCCATTTAGTTTACCAGATCTACCTGTGGCACTAGTTACCGGCAGAACTATCACTAAAACAGAATAAAAATTAGAGTTCTTGATTTCAAGATCCTTTTGAGAAGGTGGAGACATTTCTACAGTAAATTTACTGTTCTGAAGACAGAAGGCTGATGCAACAGTTTGGGATTCTCTAGGATGAAAGACACTGCTAAACAGCCAGACTCACTGGTGTTTGGTGAAGGCACGTCAGGTCATCTCATGTCAGTGTTTCAATGCTCAGAGCTCATGATTTAGGAAAACACACTGACTTTTCACCTTTCTACTGCTCTGTTCAAACCTAAGCCTGACAAATACAAACAGAAAAATGTCTGATCTGTTTCTGGGAATGAGAAAAATCAGGATTTCGTAAGGACAGCTCAAACAAATTGTGAAGTGAAATTAGCACTAAGTACAAAAGCGTGTATAAAATTCAACAGCAAAACCAAAAGATTCTCAACTTGGGATAATAAGTGACAGGCTAAAGAAATCTTAAAACATAAAGAACTATTTTCCAAAACTAATGAACTCAAGCTGACTTGTACACTTCCATACAACTTGCAACTAAGCTGCAGAACTCCTTGGTGAAGGATGCTGCGCTGACTAAAAGGCAACAACATAATTTCTCCTAACCGCCCCCAATATTAACTCTGGTTCACACTGTCCCTATCTGAAGTATCTCTGTCTAGGAGCAAACTCTGAGGGAGAGGAACTTCATCTTTCCCTGTTCTACAGCACTCCCTCAACAGTGCTGTTCCAGCTCTGGCAGCACAGATATCTGCTCTGACCCCACACAGCCTCAGACCTGACCTCTGAATTTAATAGACATTAAATGGAAAAAACTTGTCAGCTCATGAGCAGTACACCTGATTCCCACCTGGATTTGCAGTCTTCAGTTGTATGAGCAAATTCATGTCTATAACTGAAAATATTTAGAGGACTCAAGCTTCAATAAAACCTAGGTAAATTATTAAGTGATTAAGATGTAATATCAAAACAGCAAACCCTGGGCTCTGAGCACTGATCAAGCTAATTACGTGCTGAATAAATCTTTTTAAAAGCTTTGGAATTCACCCTTTACTCTTCAGTTCAAAACTGACAAGGATTTTACATTTGCAAAAATACAACATAAAAATCACTACCAATAATGTAGAACTGGACAAAGATATTTATTACTTAAAGTGAACATCAACCTAAAACCAAATGCATTCATCTTCACCTGTTAATCTCTGCAAAATACATTAAAAAATAAACCAACGTAGACGTTACTGACTGTACTGTATTAGGATGATTGCATTAGGAATAGTCTTAGGTACTGTGTATCAGAAACAAAAGAGAATGAACCCCTGAACAACTCATTGCTTCCTTTTTTTTTGTGAAAGAAAATTTTAATACATGACCTACAACAGGAAAACTGGGAAGGAGGGAAGCTAAAGTCAACTAAAACCACCGGAAATAAAAAATGAAAAACGTTTATATGTTTATTCAGTTAAAAAAATTACAAGCAGTACATTTAGTAAAGCTTAGTAACCACTGCTTGCTTTCCATTGGTAGGGGCTTAAGCCATTCAGCAATTAATCACATGAAAGTAGATATTAAGGAATATTAATCCATACCAGCTGTTACATCTTTTACCGTGCTATTATTAGAGATTAATCTTTACAGAACAAGGCTGCCTTTTCATGCCATTTCCAAGAGGACATCATACAAGCTGATACTGTTGTACAGCACATCTTCACAGAGTTGAAGGAAGCAGGTGTTAATGATATCATGGTGAAATTATATTCAATTTCATCCTCAAAATCTAAGCCATTGATGCTTAGGAGAGACACTGTCACTATAATCATGTGATTAATTAATTTTCATTGTGACTGTAAAAAATTGCTTTTATAGCTTCCTATTTGCATCAAAGAACCAGGATATTCTCCTAGTGATACTGAATGCTCTCTTATGGAAAGTTCAAGGCCATGCAATTTTCTATCTTCAGTACCTGGGAATGAATCCAGTTTAAAACTTCTAACATGATCTAGCTGATAGAGCCTTAATGAGGAACATTTAGGATTTTAACAGAATTTTAACAAAACAGAATCAACACTGTAAGCACAGTATTTTCTAATGAAGCATAAAACCCTGTCAGGTGAACCAGGTTTTTGGAGGAGCAATTGCTTTAATTGTTGGATACATTCCATAGATGACTGCATCTGTACACTCCAAAGAAACTCCTATTGGATCACATGTTGGTGGAATGGTATTAAAATCACAAAAAGCATCACACTCTTCCAAAAAAGTAAAATTACTGGCAGAAAAGGCCAGCATTATCCATTAAAGATTATGAGATTACCACGAAAAACAAGCTTCTAATCAGTTTCTTGAGTTTTGGATAAGGCACTATCAGCTGCACTAAGAAAATCAGTTGTCACAGTTACAGAAAAAAAGTTACATTCTCTATACCTGCAGTCTCCTCATTTTGTTAAATGCAAGAGTCTTCTCTAATTATGCCGCAATTATTCATCAGGGCATCTCTGGTTTTTTACTCATTTGACGTTATATTGATATTCCTGACTGAATGTGTGGTGGTTTTCTAGCACAGCCTAAATGGTGAGGAAGCAGCTCTTTAGTCACTGCTCTCCCGCTTTTCCCTGCAATTCACACAGGAGCTGCTCAGCAACCACTGCCCTGTCACACTCCACAGATTTGCTGAAGTCCTTCAGAAGCTCCCTTTTCTCACTCTGCCCTGATCTGCTTCAGCTGCTGCCTCCCCAGCGCTGCTGCAGCTGCCTCCAGCCTGGGCAATCTGGCATGCACAGCTGCCTTTCACAGCCCCTGCTACCTGTCTTTAATCCTCTCCACCCTCCTTTTCATCTGCTGATGAACCAGCTGTTAGTTATGTAACACTGGCTTCCAGGCCTTTTCCACTCCTTACAAATAAATGCATTCAAATTTTGCTATTTCCTCTGATCTTCCCGACACTTTCCAAGGCAAACCAGCTTTCCCGTTCCACCCTGTTAATGCCTGTCTACAGGACTTCTCCCATCTCTAAACTGGATTAAGTGGCTAACCCTACAATGACACGTCTGCTGTTTAATATCAGTAATTTGCCTGCTAACATCTGGGAAAAGCACGGGGCAGAGAAAAGTATTGACAACACAACAAATAACATACATACTAGGAGGTAAAACTGGGTCCAAATGCAAGCCTTTAAGCAGGTTATCTCATGGCTTACTTTTTATTTAAAAAGAGGCTTGAAGTGGGGGGGGGGGGGCGGAGTGGGATATGATCAGAGGAACATCAGATCAATTTTAACTAGCTCCAGCTTTTCTACCTTTTCTGTTAGTGTAGACCACAGAAGTTGCACTAGAGATTGGGACCCATGTAGAAGAGAAAACTATTTCTGTGGACAAGACACCTAAAAGAAACAGAGGAAAGGGGAGGTGCCCAGTCTCATCAAGTAGCAACAAAACAGTGAAGATCAACTGCTGATACAATCCACCACATTGCCCATGAAATGTCTCTTTTTCCGTGCTTTCGGAGTCTTCCTTTACTCTGCAACCTATGGCTTTTTATCTCATTTTAAAGGACTAAACTAAAAGAATCTCAATCACTTGTAGAAGATTCTACTAATGCAGAGTCTGAAATGAAAAGGCACTGGAAAGGTTCTGTTCACTAAGGCAGTGGCTGATTCTTCAAACTTAGGACTGGAAAGTAAGTACCCCAATCCATATCCTTCATTGCAAGATCAACAAATCTACTACTGCTACATGACACATGAATTAATATCACTTCTCAGAAAAATTGTGTTTTCCTTTGTTTATCCACAATTGTGTTTTCTAGGCCACTTACAGTCACATTCTGCATCTCCTGCTACTGTGAAATGATCCGCCCTCAGAAGCACTCTAATATGCACTTGTTGCTCTTCGTTTGAAAGTCCGAGAGAGATTTTCAGTATTCATGAGTTTCAGTTTTTGGTAAGTAGCCACCCTTGACAGATTCCTTCAGCAAAGCTACATTCAAAGTGAAAACTGCTCAAGGCTTTCTGCTCTGATTTTTCTCTATTCAGAGCTGCATAAAGCTTGTTTGAGTCTGTCTGTCACTGGAGAAATGCTGTAAGCAAGAACCAGCAAGAGGGGCAGCATGAACCAAGCATCTATGGCAGGTTTTTTTGTGTGAGACTAGGTGGTATTCATGTTGGGAACAGGCAGTGAAGCCCATTTGCAAAAGACACAGATGCATGCAAGTCCTGCAGCTACCAGAAGTGAATATAAACTGCTGAAAGGTAAAAATCATTATTCCATAACTCACAAGATGACTCTGACATTCAGGCCATGACATAAGTTCTGTGCAGAAGTCACATCATGTACGTATCCAGATGGGGGAGAGGCCGCACCAGCTGTAAACTCTGGGAGTTATGCAGTATTTGCCCAGACGTACAGATGTTCTAGGAGATGTTCCTTGTAAGTAACAGTTTATATCAGTTTTAAGAATTTGCCAAACATTTGGGCTTAAACTACAAAAAGCTCCCACAAATCTCATGACATTCACCTGGCTGGAAGCCACCATGACTTAGCAGTCGTACAGTGGCAGCACTTTGGGTAGAGGTACATGAGGCTTTAACAGCTACACAGTGCAAGAAGTCTTGTCACTGATTCCATGCTTTTGTCCTATCTTGAGCACCAAGCTTCCATGCCTTTGTGGCACCCTTTCCTTCATGCTACAGATCAGATATTACTCACTGTATGCACACACCATCTGCTGCTGTTGGATGTCTGCAATGCACTGACTTGTGGGGACAGCGTTTACTGCAATGCCGCATGCCTGACTGTGCTGGATGAGTCATTCCTGCAGAATACAGACTCAAGTCCCTAGGAACAATTTCTAACAAAGGGATTCCTAAAAGCCATACCTTACAGTGTCTGTCTTAAGAAGAAACAGGGTGTCAAGAAAAAGGTCATGGACATGCCAAGGAGAACCTTTTGGTTCTACATTTCAAATTGGACAAATCCTCTCCTGTACTGATATTCTCCCTTTGGATGGTGTATCACAGCAAAACAAAAGCCTTATAACTCACTTGGCCAATTGTGAATCCTGCTTAGGGGGTTAAAGGATTTATGTCCAATTCCTATTCAGATGAGCTGGTGCTGTCTAACACATACTCTGTTACAGACTATTTTTCACAATGCTCTTATGCAGGCTGTTGAAGGACACTGCGATACCCAATCAACACTAAAGCGCCTCGGTGTTGATTCAGCAAGGCAGGAAGCAACAGAGCCTGCAGAATGCTCTCTGTAGAAAAGATTTGTCAAAACTGGACAAAGTTATATACCCAAATATAATTTAATTCAGTTTCTCTTAAGAACACAGCTACTCTGATAGAGATTATTCCAATCTGACATTCCCTTCTGTCATTACACAGAGAAGCACAGGCCGTGTTGCTGTGTCTCAGTTTGAGAGCCTGTACTAGAGCACAGGCTGCTAAGTACAGTCTTTGTTCATTTGAGAAGGGGAGCTGATAACCTGCTGGCCTATTCTTCAGACACTGCTTCTATTTTCCTTTATGGCCATGGAAATCTATCTGTGATAACAGTTTAATTATTGCCCTGTTATTTTTTTCAACATTAAAGAAGATACAGAACTTGCTCTGACCTACTTAGAAATTAATTTTATTATGTACCAGTTATTTTCTCACTTCCATCACTTAACTGACTCCCCAAAATGTAAAAAACACAGCACTTTTAACTCTTGAGCCGCTGAGACATTGACTAAAATATTTGCATGTCTTAATCACAGCAGAAAATCTGGGGGGAAAATTTTGAAACTCTCAAAAGAAATGAGTATGAATATTATTTCACTGTTACCAAAGGATCTATTTAACTATAACTGTAATATTAGCCAGTTGCAGAAAACTTCCAAATATACCTATGACCTAACATTTTATAAACCATCAAAAGGTATGTAATTTGAAGGAAATCACAGCTGCTTGACAAATAGTTTAGGAGGAGAAAGTGAGTTAATCTTGTTAGTCTTTTTTTTTTCCTACTTGAAGTTTAATATTATGATAAGAAAGCACACAAAGCATACAATTTAAGATTAACAACCGCAACTCACTTCAAGGGATTTCATACTAATTTTCAAGCTTCATTAACAAATGGTAAGACAGATCAAAACAGTATCTTAAAGAGGAGACAAAATTGGTTTTCTGCCTAGAAGTTAAATTCTCTCTGATCTAAGAGAATGTATTCATCACTGGTTTGTCTGGTCGTTTACAAAACAGGACAAGCTATTTGCCCTGGTCTGAAGGTCTAATAGTATTTTCTCCTTTTTAATCTATAGAAGTTTTTCCAATGAACCACTGGGTAATATTTAAAAAAAAATTACAAGATTAATTTCTATAGTAGTGCTGTTGTCTCATGTATTTAGATAAAATATTCCTTAAATTTTTTTGTTAGGCACTATTGTAATTTCTTGTACAACATTTGATAGCCAGGAAGAAGACAGTGATAAAATACATTAGTGGCTCTATAAAAGCTTAAATCTGAGCATCTGGAAGGCTTGCGCTGAATACACCCTTATACAGATAATCGCAGAGAATTTACAAGCATGGAGGAATTACAGGCAAAGAGAAATAAATGCAGAGTAAAGCTGTTTCCATAAAATGTTTTTTTTTTCTTCAGAGGAACAGAAAATGAGTCAGAGTAGATACATCTTAAAGACATTTAGCTCAAGTCAATGGAGATAGCAAGCAGAGATGAAAACATTGTTTAGTACTAGAAAAGTAATTTGAAGTAATTCCCATTAGGGGGAACAACAGACCAGTGATGTGCATCCAGATAAGCTGCTTCTTTTTTCAATAGACTGAGATGTTTCAAGACACAAGACAAAAACACAGACACACAAGGACACTCCCTTCTTAAACATTCAGGGTTTCATATTTCATTTAGAGCATTCTCTATTGAGGTAGAGAATGACACCTTTAATTGCATAGCAAGAAGCAACAGGTGATTTTGTAGAACTGCTCAGGAAATAAAATTTTGTTTTCCTCTACAGCATTGTTGTCAAAATTAGGGGACTACATAGGAAGGCTAAGCAGAGTAGAGAGCTGAGCAGGATACATTCTAAGCAGTCTTGGTATCCAGCACTACTGCAGTAAAAACTGGAAGTTAAAATCAGGGCCCAGGACCACACACTGTTACACATTCCTCAGAAAAATGCAAGAGTGAGATCGGCAAAAGGGAAAAAGATTAGAGTAGTAGGTGAAATTCTCATTATAAACCTCCATGCTTGGCTACATCACACAGCTTTAACCATTTCCTGCACAGGTTTTCCAGACGTATCCCAAAGAACTACACACCCTACAAGGCACACAGATTCAAGACCAGTTTCAATTCCTGTTTCCAGCTGTATCGTTAGCAAAAATTAACATTCAATACAAAACACTCTCAGGCACAATAGTGCCCAGTTTCCTGCCTTGAGCTGTCCTGACTCCCAGAGATGAGCCCTTCACCTGCCTGGACAATGACAGTGTGCTACTGACCTCAGAGAGCCAACCCACATCATTTCTGGCAGAAGTAACACTCCCAGCCTATTACATAAGCCTAAAATTCTAGGTTTTTAATCAATTCTTAATAACTTTTCTTTCACAAAAGGTAAAGTTTCTGTTTCTGAAAGGAGCATTAAAGCAAATAAACACCAAAAGAATTAGAAAGAAAATAATAAACAAGCCATGAAAGGAATTTTCAGCTTTTGAAAGACCACATTTTCTTATAATAAGAAGTCAAGAAAAACAAAATCTGCATAGTGTTCCTTCTACCTTCACTTGACTAGTCTTTCCCATGGGATTACTGGGATAAAATCAAGCAAATTTTGCCTGGGTATTTTACCCTGACTTTATTCCATTCAAGAAGTAAAATGCTGTATGCTTTGCAGTATCAAAGCACGCTTGGGGCATTTTAAAGGGGAAATCCTTTCCAACTTCCTTTATAATTATTTCTTTGTATTTTTCAATAAATAAAGTTAATACCACCACAGCCTATGAAGCTGGAAGTCATCTGGATGACAAAACAAGCAATACACAGCTGTTCATGACATGCAAGATTCTTGCAGGACAGCTTGATTTGTCATGAGGCACCCAGGAAACAACTGTGCAAGTAATGGGCAAAATTACCCAAAGCAACACTTGCTAAGAATTAGCAGACATTTCATTATGCCACTTTGCAATCCCAAATGACTGTGACCAATATTGCACATGGTATATAACAATCTTCTTGAAGAAGGAAACATTTTAATACATACTTAGTTGCTGTGTGACTTTTTTCTCTCAGTTTATATTCCTTCAAATTTCCTTTCACCCCTTTCGTTAGAATCTGACTCTAAAATTGTGATGACAATCACAAAGACATTAGAGGTAAGAGGGTTGCAGGGGTTCGAAGAGCAGCCGAAACTATTTATTTGAATGGAATCAATTTGAAAAAGGCCAGTTGAGCTGGAATCTAAGTAATCCTAAACTGAAGTTAGTCTGTGTGTTTTGTAAAAGAATCCATCAATCTATGGACAAAATATGTATATAAATTCCCTCAATAGCTTGAAAACAGCTATGAAATGTATTCTTAATATTCATTTACTACATGCAGCTTATGATAACAACAGTGAGCACCTACATTATAAAGCAATCACTCATGTCTTCTTTCTCCTGCCTTGCTTTTTCATTCATAACCTACACAGCAAATACTCTAACCACAAACTGTATTTCTCATAGAATCTGTCATCAGTAGTCCAGTGAATCACATCAAAATCTTGTATACATCCTACCAGTCTTTGCATGTACTGCATCTAGACTGGCGACAAACACTGAGTATCAATAGTCATCAAAACATGATTTTGAGTATGAACAGGAATAATTACAGGCTAGCCCTGTACAGTGAGTGACATTTAACCCAAAGATCCTTAAGACAGGAACTTGTGAAAGAACTCCTGCAACAGGAATAAGATCCATTGCTAGAACCAGTACAACGAACACAACTGATACCTCTGAGACTTAAATGAGCACAGAGAGAAAGGGAAGAGTTTTCATTTATAAAAGTACCAGCTGTTAAAAGCAAAAGGGTCAAACAGTGCCTCCAGCTATTTTCCTCAGGCTGTACTATTTGGGTAAATGCAGACTTACCTTCTGTGATCCAGATGCTGAGCCTTTAAATGAAGTGCGTTTGAAGGAGCCACTCATCCTCCGCAGGGAACCTGTGAACTTTCCTTTCTTAATCCCCTCCATACTGGAACTAGTACCCCAGCATCAAAGAAAACCCTGAGTTCAGTCATGTAATCTGAGCAGGTTTTCTCCTGAAGTCAACAATCATTAAGTTACAGCTTAAATAAAAAGTGGGACAAATGCATAAAACAAAATCAAAGCCAGAAATGGGACTCCTGTTCCGATATGGACCCTGACACAAGTGTTATCAGCAGCCAGCCAAGCAGAAAAACAAGGCAACACACTGATAGCAACTGCTGTCCCCCTCCCTCTTCTCTACTGACTCTATAATCAGGCTTAATGCACACAGCTTCTGCAAGCTATGGTTTTTAATGGACAGAGATTTAATAAATGGTGATTGAAGGTAAATCTACTTTAGAAGCAGCAGCCCAAAAGGTTTTTATTTGTGCAAAGCACAGGGCAGTCAGATGGAAATTGTTTTGGTATCAGTAGAATGGCACATGAAAAGAGCAGATGGTCCTCAGCAGACCATGGGTTAGAGGCCTGGTGGCATCCTAAAGGATAACTGCTGATGGCAAATGTGCCTACACCGGGCTCCAGCATGAGAATGACAAGGTTTTAAAAGCAAACAACCCAGAAGATCACTAGTTAGATTCTAACTAATCAGGGAGTGAGGGTGAATAAGGTGTGGTGTGTATTATCTTCGTGAATTCTCACCAGTATCTCTATGCATCTGTTCTGTATTATTCTGCCTAAGTATGCAGAGTGAAAGCAAAAGGAGGTAGTTAGGAGAGGATAAACAAGAAATGAGGAAGAGACAAGGTGCTTTAAAAAAACAATGAAGTAATTATTGACTAGGAAACATCTAGTTGGCTCCAGAAGACATGAGCCAGGAATTTGTTAGAAGTCAGGTTTAGAAAAAACAAACGAATGAGAGCACTGAGAAAAAAGAGGTCTATTTCAGAAAAATACAGAGAGACAGCTCATTTGTAACTGTGAGTATAAATCAGAAGCATTATTAAGAAGAATTTACAGGATTTAGTTATAGAGTCATACTTTTTATTTATTATCTTTTTTTTTAGGTTCATCCCTTTGTCCGTCAATAAAAATAAGTGGCATAGGTGCCTGCTTGCAGCTGATTAGATGAGGCACAAAAAAACTGTGCTGAAAACCTAAAACAAAATCACGTGAAGACACTGATACACAGAGATGCATCAGATTTGTTGTTCTGGTCAGCACAAGAACAAAAATAGGGACACACTCTTCAGAAAGCAGAAATTTAGAAAATGAAACTGTTCTTCAAAACACAGTGTAGAATGTGAGTAAGGAATTAACTCAATCCCTTTGGATCTGTGATTCTAAGACATCGGAGCTCCCTGTAACTGTTCTTGGTATATTTTAGGGACCACTCTAGAGTTTTACAAGTCATCAGTACCAAAGGATGTTTGCATTCAAGAGCCAGATGAAAGCAATCAGTGCAACAGAAGCTGCTGACTACTAACCCCAGCTGAAAAATCAGGCAACTAAGCTGATGTTCTTGCCCCCACTGTGTTTATGTAACACTTCATGAGCCATTTCCACTAGACTGGGAAATAGAAACACACACCATGCTGGCACTTTCAACAGTTCTGTGATTGAAAAACACAAGTTTAATATATTTTCCAAAAGAGCCTGTGGTTTTAGAAGTGTAGTCTCACATCAGGAAACCTTTTAAACAAATGTAATTATGAAGGTTCCTGTCTCATGCTGGAGTTTTCTGCTTCATCAGTTGAGCTGATTCAATGGTTTGTGTGGCCTGGATCAGAGCTGTGTAATCACGTGGACTAAATCAGCACAGGGGGAGGAAAGCACAGTAATCTCTTGCCACAGGATATTTTTGGACAACGAATGAATATTTGACACAGTACGGAAGTGAAAGACCCTTAAACTGGTTGTGAAATGGAACAATCCACAATACAAAATGACACATCTGTACATCACCCTCCATTTTTTGCAATGATTCCAAATTGGTCAACCTTAGATTATGAAAAAATCAAGAGCATACACTCCTATAAAAGAGAAAGCAGAGTGCAGGCACACTTTATCTGCAAGATCACCATCAAGGCCCTTGACAGCTTGCTCTCTGGGAAAAGCAGGATGCATCCATTTCAAAGTGTCCAGAAGTAACACACTAAGACATAAGTAGCTGTACATCTTACAGATACCACACCATGGGAATTTTAACATCTGCAGCCATGGACAGACCCATGTCCCAAAGGCCCTACCACAACATGTTTTTAAAAAGTGAATAGTTTGGTTAGAAACAACTGTAGTTGTTTCAGGCCATAGGAAAAAAAACCCCTGCTCTTGCTGTTCATAGAGCTGTATTCCATGAACATCACATCAGAGATGTTTGATGTTAGTTTAAAACAAAAAGTGGTAGATTTAAAGCTTTGATCTATAGTCCATCACGCCAGCTGAAATGTTTCCACTCACTCTGGTAGTCAAACTAAATACGGAAAGCAGCAGTCCATAATCCAATGAACTTTATTTACACTGACAGGCCAGGGTAAGATAGGCTTAGACCTGTGTAAAGCACTACATGTACAAGACATATAGAATTAGGCCTTCCTTCATGTTGCATTTAATATGAGTAGTAAACTAAACACAAGCTTCTTTCATGGCTAGTAAAACAAAAACCACAAGCACTTTTTTAAAATGGGATGTCTTAAAAGAATGTTTTCTGTAAAAAAAGCATGCTGGCTTGATGTCCTTTGATATTTGTGATTTGTGATTTCAAGAGTCATGTGTTTAACTGAAAAACCAGCCTAGGGTCCATTATGCATTTAACAGTTCTAGATTCTTTATCTTTCCTCTCTGAAACAAATCACAGACATAAGATTGCCCAGTGCTGGTTACCTACCATGAGAATGAGCACTCTGGAGGTCACTGGGGACTGCTGAGCGAAGAGTCGACTTCTTTTGTGAACTACATATCCTCAAAGCACTGCTGCAGCAACCTGGGCAAGAGCATATTTGGATTAAAAATGTAACAGTTTACACAAAAACTCAGCAAGTGACTGGCAGTGACAGCTATAGAAAAGAAGTTCCCTGTAATCAATTCTACACCTAAACTCAGAGGAAGACTGTGGCCCACTTTGTGGTACTTTTACTTCAGCATTGTCTGTTTCTCCATTCCAGAGTCTCTGTTATTTAGCAGCTGTCTGCCCCATCTCTTTCTCTTGCAAGGAAAAAAAGGAAGTTTAGAAAGAAATGAAAACAGATCATGAGATGTGGACAGAAAACATTAAATAAATAACTTCTGTTTGTGCCAGTGGGCCTGTAAATTGGTGCCCATGTGAGCATTCTCACATATTAGAAACAATCTGCACTGATCATAAGAACAACAAACCCCATGCTAGTTAATAACAATACATATGCTAGCTGTATCAGTAACCTGCTGAAGGAATAGCACCTCTATAAACTCCCTAGGGCACACTGTCACCTCACCCTTGGAGATCACTCAGTTTCCCTATATTTGTAGAATCACAGAAAAAAATGAGTTGGAGCAACTTGTGAAGCTCACCTAGTGTGACCTCCCATTTGGAGGAGAGCCAGCCTAGAAGCTGGATCAAGTGGTCCAGGGCTTTGCCCAGCTGAATGCTGAAAATCTTTCCAGTCCTCTGAGTAAGCTGTTACAGTATTCAGCCATTCCCCACTGTGAAGATTTTTTTCATTATGTCCCTGTGGAATCTCCCTTGCTGCACTGTTTCTTCCTTCTGCACTAATGAGAAGAATCTGGCTCCATTTTTCCTGTAACATTCCTTTACTCAGTGGAAGACTGCAACTTAATTCTTCCTTAGCCCCCTTCTCCTTAGGCTCAACAAGCTCTTCCAGCCCACCTTTACATCTGGGGCTTTCATACTCAACCATCCTCATCCTGAGAGCCCCTACAAAGATATTTGCCAATCCTGTACTAAGGGGCTCCCAAAATAAAGACAGTGCTCCAGATGCAAACTCATGAGTACCAATCAAACGGAACAAACATTTCCCTCTCACTAAAGCAGCCTTCAACACTGCAAGGGTACTCTGCTGACTCACCTTCAATGTGCTACCCACTGGGATTCCAGGTCCTACTAACACAGAGGCTTTGCACTTGCCTTAGTAAAATTTTATTAAGTTTCTGTTGGTCGATTCCTCCAGCTCATTGGAGGAACAGCCTCCAGCTGTGTTCCCCTTGGTATAGTTGCAAATTTCCTACATATGCACTCTAGCCCATTTTCCAGGGTATCAAAGATGTTACACTATACTGGCCCATTCTTCATCACATTTTACCCATAAAGACATACCAAAACTGAAAATTAAAAACGAAAGAACTGTGTTCATCATAGCAGTTTAGAATGTGCTCAATCAAAGCACACACAGATAAGAGTCTGAATTTGTGACAGAGGTTGTTCCTTAGATACTGCTTTATTTCACCATCCTCAGAGACATCAGAAGAACAGTTTTACAACAGGCAGAAGCCCACTGAACAGCAGGCTGAGCCATCTGACGACTTCTTGCATAGACAGGGCTAGCTGCCAGCTGTGTAACAGTTTTCCATGTGGTTACATGATCACTGGTACTAACATTTGAACAACTGTGGTTGGATGGGCTTCATCTGACCACAGTAGACCACTATGAGTTCTCTTGGAGTTCTGTGGCTCCCTTCTCCTTTCTGAGCGCATTAAAGGCTTGTATAGGCAGCACACAGCAATTTAAAGCACAATCAGCTTCCATTTCAGGGAGTAGGTGTTGCATTAGAAATGCAAATGAAGACCTCACATCACAGAAAATGGTGCTGGCAGAGTATTTTTACAGACAAATTTGTCCAGCACTGCACTTTTGACATTTCTGTGTTTTCAAACAATAACACAAGAAGCTCTGGCTACTCTTAGCAGGGACTGCATCTCTGATTAATAAAACTGAGTTACTTGGTTTCTTTCCCTGGTTTGAAACTACCTAGTATGGGAAAAACAGCAATGATAGAAAATGATGGCTGAGGACAGCATAAAATGTTATGTGCATTCATCTGTCCTTGCTCATAATATACAGTGAATTATACTTAGCTTGCACTGCCTAGAACTTGGTAGCTATTTCTGCAGCACTTTCCATTTAACATTCAAGTGATTTGAACACTAAAAACCTGAACTTCAACACCTTTGGGAAGCAAGGAAGCACTCTGATCTCTGACAAATAAGGAAGCAGATGAGATCTATGTGACGTACAAAGTATGAATCTCCAGGCGTGACAAACGTCTTCTTTTCATTTTTGGTTGGGTTTTGGTTTTCTCCTCCCTGCCCCCAGGCTGATGGCAGTGTTGATTTCCAGAAGAAAACCAGTCACAGCTCCCATTTTGTCTGGGCTGCACATTTCCTTATCCATTAATTGCACACGTCCTGGTAACAGTGGATATGCACCACATGTCAGGAAGGCATTAGACAATACCTTCCATGGAAAGGAAAACAGACCCATATTTCACACATTAATATAACCTTCTGCTTGTGCTCTCTTTTTTTTTTCTTCCTATAAAAATTACCCAGAATAATAACAGAGATTCAACATAATTTTACAGATAAGGAACAGTATAATTGGTTACAGGCCCCAAAATTGGTAAGACACTCGCTAATTTTGATTGCTTAAGCTCAGACAGTTCCTGACCTAATTCTGAAAATGCTGAAGAAGCAACAACTCTTATAACAGCAAATGCAAGCCGCCACTTTTCTTCAATTTAGGTTCTTGTTGCCTCAAATGACTTTTCAAAAACTGAAGCAGATAAAGACCCTTATCCAGCATAGGAGACTATCTAAATTAATCTTGGCATTTATGGGGATGTAGCCCATGGTTAATGTGTATTCTGAAAACTCAGGCCTCGATGGTATATTATATGCCATGTCCCCATGTACAATAATTTACTTCACATGCAAATTGCCTGCTAATGGAATTAGAGAGCTACTGACAGCTTCCTGTTCTCAAAGACACAGAGCTGAAACCAGGACACTGGATTCCTTCACTATGGCATCACATTCAACTTCCAACCAAGCTGAAAGAGCTGGTGGCACATTTAGAACCACTTGGGAGCAGTCTGACAAATCAGGCCCTTGTCTCATCCTAGGATGCTGCAGGTCTTCCAAGCTAAGAAAAGAAAACTGATTTGTTGACTTGTGTTTCTTTAAAACATAGGGGAGGTAAAACCTGAATTCTAAAAAATAGGAATATGAATATAATAACAAGAAAAGATTGTATGCAGACTGAACTTCATAACTGTTTTAGGGATACTAAAACAGAATAAGCAAATTGTTCCTCTAGATACAAAGCTAAGCCTCTAAAACCTTCTACTTTAAGGATAACGACAGTAAATTAATTACAATGTTCAATCTTTCATTGATTTCATTGATTTGATTGAAAAAAATGAGTTCAATCTCAGCACACTTAGAAGTGACTTCCCTTTTAGACAGACAGGAAACCATAACTCTTTCCAGTCCTCATAGTCGTAGTAATAAATTAAATTAGATGACAGAAAGGATTACAACGCACTTTATGTGATTATTTTACAAACCAGCTTCGCTGAATCTTTTTCCATTTTCTGTGCATCATCAGCCCTGAGAAAGGACATCTCATTGATCTCAGACTTGTCTATGTGACAAAGTACTTCCTTGTCCTAAAGTAAAACACCTGTTAGCCTAGACTGACAAACGATAGAAAGAACTGACAGACCATTATGTCAGTTTGTCTGAATAATCAGGTGAAGATTTTCCTTCATTTTCCCTATGTTTTCATTATTTTCCAAGTGCTCTGTTTCTATTCAAACAATCAGATCATAAATAAAATACCTTTAAATATTTTCTGTTAAATACAGTTTGGAATGTTTTTCTCCTATGTCTCAGTCTGAAACTGTCTGCACATCCATACAGTTACTTTTGCTCTCTAATAAAAACAGAATGCTAACTCTGTTATTGGAACCACAAACTGGAGCTAGAGGGGAGCACCAAGAATCTGTTGGGCTGGGCAAACTGGAAAGATGCTGGAGGCCTCCTGGGTGTGAGTAGGGTGACCCCAGACTCAAAATGCAAACCAGACTGATTTCAGAAGTAGAACCATTGCCATTGGTGGTGGCCCCTCACTGAAGATGGGATTCAGGCTGGGTGACTTTAATGTATGCTGCATAAACACAGGCAGAAATCAGCTTCAGCCTCACAATCTTAATGCAAATGGGGTTTTGACATAGATTCCACTGAGAACAGGATCTCAGGAGAGTAACATGAGGTTTTATTTTCATTTCATTTGATTTGAGTAAGATCATTGTTTCAGTATTCAATACATCACTTTTTACCATGTCTCAAACAAAGATAGTTAAATAAATCCAGAACATTTCCGTATCTACCAGCAACTAAAGGCTGCAAGAAAGAATGTTTCTTACTTGGCTAATAACAGAGGACTAAAAAGGGTAGTGAAGAAAAGGAGAGAACTGGAAAATTAGACATGCATAAGCAAAATGAGTAATATAATGACAAGTAAGCATGGAAGCCTTGAATTGCCCCACAGGATACTAACTCACAAAATTCCACTGATCTGAGAACTGAAAGAATGAGGTTGTAACTCTGGAAGTTGCTCATTTCTGCTTCCCACCACAAGCCAGTACCTGCAACTGGTGACAAAAACCTGCTCCCTGCTTGGGTAACCAAGGACCTTCTGAACAGCAGACGTGCTAGAAACTCTGCTAATATTCAACATAAATATATGCTAGAAACTCTGCTAATATTCAACATCATAAATGATGAAGCAAGGCTTCCTACTGTGCTCCAGCATTCCCGAGGTAGAGGAGGCAGTTGGTTCTTATTAGGAGACAACTGAAGTGCTATCAATTCTGAAAATGGGGAAGGACAGACTTCCATGAGATGCTTTGGTAATGTATCAATTCTCTAACTGACAGCCCTGGGTTCGGCTGCGAAGTCCCAAGCACAGAGCGCCCAGTGCTGCATCCAGCGGGTGGGATCCTCGGGAAATGTCCCCACTCCCCAAAACTCGACACCGGACGCCCCCGCCCTTTCGGGTACCACCAGCGCCACCTGGTGGTGCTTTGCAGCGCGTGCTTCCTTGGCAAAAGCACAGGATTTTTTCATGTGTGTCCGACCTCCCTCCAGAAATACAAACATGGCTAATATTTAATGCAATAGCATGTGGGAAAGGTCAAATATGTTTATCTTTACTCACTATTAATTGTCCAGAAGAGGTTTAAAAACCTCTCTGTATGAAAAGGAATGTAATTGGCCAGTGACCTTTCCTAAAGCCTGATGTACTGGTACTGTAGACTATTATGTTGGCTCTGACTGTGAAAATTGCTTTTCAAATGAGAAAAGGAAATAAAATACACAATATAAATTTGGACCAGTTATCAATAATGGTAACTGTAACCTAGAGATGACCTAGAAATGTGCATATGAATACATTTTGGTGCCAGAAGAACAAGACAATATGAAAGATGAGTTAGCTGCAAGGTAACTATAAAGAAAAGATGTAGAACAGGTTTCAAAGTAAAGTAAGAGACAGACATTTTCTTCCTGTCCCTGATTTTCTATGGGACCACATGCAAGTCACCCCACATCTTGAATATCTTGATTTGTCTACCTGAATAAAAGAAGCAATCATATAAACTTCTGTAAAGACAGTGAACTCCATTATGTTTGTAAAATAAATTGGAGTTCTTGGACAGATACAAGCATGATTATTGTTTGCAAAGTGCTTAAGCAAACAATCCCTACATTTTTAAAGAACATTCTCAACTGTACTGACAAGCCCACAGTTCTTCATAGTAATGGGTTTAAAATTTTGCAAGATGTACTAAGTACTTTCCCAACATTAATGAAACTCTATGGAAGAGAAGAGAAAGGGAAACCTCAGCTGAACTTAGAAGGATGCTAATTTAAAAGGGATGGCTAAAATCCAAACAGAGTTCACAAATCACCAGAAGAAAAGGGAGGAGAAATACAAATATAATGGCATGATCCCCCTTCTCTGCATTTTAACTCTACCACTTAGAGATTTCTTTATTTCAGTTAAATTTACACATGACAGAGGATGCAGTCTGGAAACAACTCCAGCACATACCAGCAAGCAATGAATCAGCATGTTCTAGGTGGCCTTGTCTGACAGAGCTTAGCACCTGTCAGTGGTCCCTATTTATTGTCATTGCATAACTCACTGAGTCCTGTGACGTTCCAGTGAGTTTTGCCATTATGCTGGATGTTTTCTGACTGCAGAGTTTTACCGTCTGTTGATCAGTATTTGTTAAGAAAGGTGCATTAAAGCAGTGAAACCTAATTAAATTGGAGGAGATTTGAAAACATCAATTAGGAGAAAAATCCATTGCTCCATGTGCCTACCAAGCACTAGAAAAAAAGCATCTGTGCTTTTTGCTACCGATCTCTGTAGAATGGAGCAACCCCTTAAAGTTTTCACTGATTTCCTGGGGATTGCCAACAGGAGTTGCTGTAGTGCTTATGCCAGAGAAAGACACCACCACATACTCTCACTCACAGGCTGTCAGGAGCCCCTCATCCCTCTTATCTGTTGATCATGACATCAGCTGCAGTTCATGCTCCGTAGTGAGATGTGCCAAGTTAATCATGGGAAACAAACAGCTTCTGGGCAGCTACAGATCAATCCTCTACCAGCAACACCCAGAACTGAGAGCCGCCAGCCTGCCGTGCCCTCCGACGGCAAGAGGCAAAGGAAAGTTACCTGTGACACCCATTAGCCAGATCTTGGTCCAGAAGCAATTTTAGAAATCCCCCCTTTACCAGCTCCATCAGTGGCAAGCTCTTCATTTCTGCTAGGAACATTTATCACAGCAATACCTTCCAGCTGACCAACTCCTGCCACACAGATCTTCACAGATCTGACAAATGATGGTGGATTTTCTTTGCTGTGCCTTAAATTTCAACAACTAACACTGATATGGGGATATATGATGGGACGACGACTTCGCTTTTCCCTCTTTCACAGATAATCTCCTAACCTTTTCATAGTCAGGATCACATGAGTTAGCCATCTCTCTCTCTCTCCTGACTACAAAGTCTCAGAGATACCAAAAAAGACAAAAACTGCTCCGAAACACAATGCTGGAATCAAATGAGCAAAGCAAGACAATCAAACACTACAATCCCAGCTGACCTTGCAGTAATAGGATCACACGAAGATTAGTCTATGTCATAGATTAAGCCCACTGAAGTAAACTAATCTTTTTGCAGTCAGCTAAGACTATATGTTTACTCACTAAGCTGGGAAAAACTCAGGAGTGTAAAATGTGTATTAGCTGGGACAATCTGGACTGCAGCTACATGAATGTTTAGAATGATTATTGCTGCAACACTGACTTTAAAGCGCCTTCAGGAAAGAAAAGCTCTTTAAACAGGTTTTTAAACTATATTGTGTGACTTATGAAACTCTTAGACTCTACCACTTCACATTTAGGCAGTCAACTTTCTGTCCATTCTGTCTGAGCAAAGCAGCACAAGAGCTTCCAGAAGAGAGACATCCTGTACACCACCCCAAAGACGCCTTGCAGGCAGGATTCCCTTCCTTTGGCTGGCAGAGCAATATTCCATTCTGACTGCAAACAACAGGAAGCTCTGAGCTGTGGCAGCACTGAGAAGGAACAGCATAACCACTGTGCTTCCCTGCCCAGGAACACAGCAGCTGGTGACTGCTGAACTGCACTGTCCCAGCCCGCTCCTGCCCTGCATCAGCCCCTGAGCTCTCCACACCACAAATGTTTGGTGTTTGCGGTTTGTTTCCTGCTGAGCGCCATGGAAGCATGATTTGTCCAACCAGGAAGAGTAATGGCATTTGTCCATCTGTGCCCAGGCACTGAGGTAGAGCTGGAGGCATTTTCTTCCTCACAGATAGCCCCTTTCTGGTGCGTAAATCACACTTCTCTAGAAAACGTGTTTTCGAGTCTGCACATCATTAGGAACTGCCCATGCTACCATCTCAGACCAGGCTGCTCAGTCTTTTTTGCAGACTTCTTTCCTTCACCTCTCTTAGTTAAAATGTATTCCAGGGTCTCTAGTTTGAATTTTCATCAAAATATCAACATATGATTGAAAGAGGGGGACTGGGGGAATTACACAGAAATAAACCACGTTTTGGCAGGGTTTCCTCACATTCCTTTGTTTTTCTACTCATGGAAAGAATCACAGCCCAGTGTCCCCAGATAAAGTGGCCAACAGCTGTACTTGGGAAAACTGGGTAGCCCAGATGCTGAGCCGACATCAGACACTGTTTTACTGAAGGCACAGTGTAAGTGCCACCAAAACCAGGCTGTGCAAACCTCTGGACAGTCACTACTGCAGAAGCACCAGAACAGCAAAGCCCCTACCTGCATGGCAGACTACCACGTCACCATCATACAGTGCTACTGCTGCTGAACTTAATAAGCCGGTCTAATTTGATACTCAGTTTTTTAAAGAGTTCCTGCCTCAGCAGAGATAAAAGTGAAAAATTTCCCCATGTGTCCTCAAATATTTTCATCTTCATGTGCTACAGGACAAGAGAAATGCAATGAAATGAAGGCTTCAAGAAGTATTTTATCAGTAGGTACTGTCTTGAGAGAAGATTTGTAAATAATGAAATCCAAGATTAGTTTGACAAAAGATGAAGAAAACTTGCTGACTGAGAAAAGAAATTCGAGTTCAACAAGAAGTGCTCTTTTGTGCTGTGCAATACAACATTTCAGATTTTTTTTCTCCTTAGCAATTACTACAGCTTTTGGGGCCCAATCCTCACAGGTTAAATTCTCCACAAAAAATCTACCATAGTTCAGAAACAAAAGCAGTGCATATTTTAGGACTTAGGCAGAGTTAAGCATAGATTGGCTTCAGCCAGCCCTCAGCAGTAGGCTGAATTCCACCTTTAATGAAGTTGATATGAACTAGGCTTTTCCACAATCTGTAGGTTTGGTCCTACTGTTAAATTAGAAAACTGCTGTTATATTGTTTCACTGCAGCCAACTAATTCTCAGCATCCACACAACTGAATCAGAAGTTTGACATTTGCTTTAGGAGGGAATAAGCAGGTAAAACAGAAAACAGTGAACACCTAAGACCTATTTTATCAGGACACATCTAGTTGTAACTGTGAATGAAAAAAAAATTCCAAACTGAACAAGGAGGAAACATGGTGATATGGCAACTTGAACCACTGGTATTTTTAAGATGAAAACTTTTGGCCTCAGCTTGGTGCAAAAGGTTTTAAATTAGTTGTGATGGCAAATAGTTTCAAGCAAGTCTGACAACTGGCTTGAATGGAGACAAGATTGAAAGCAAGCATTTGCAGCTTTGAATATATATATATACAATTAGACCTGATGACTATATCCCTGATTGACTCCAGTTACAGACTGGAGTCCACTTTCCCTGATAATGCACTACTCTTGCTTAGCTTAACTCATATTTTATCCAAGATGTCCTTCCAAGGTGGATTCTTGGAAGAGCTGTATTTGCCCACAACTTTCGAACTTTTGATTTCCAAACTTGTGTGGTCCACTGGAAGGGTAAAAGCATATCTATGTTGGTATCATTCAACTTGGTAGAAAACTGTACACCAAGCAAGATTTCTGCAGCAAAATTAACAAGAAATTTCAAGTAGAAAGGCGCTTTGAAGAGTTTCATATTGACACCCCTGAAACTGGCAGCTAAAGCTGCAAAGAGAATGTCTGAGCTGTAGTTTATATTTGTGACACACATGGTTGCATGAATACCCAGCAAAAGAGTGAGTCCTCCGAAACTAAAGCAGATGACCGTAAGACTGAGGTTCTATTGCTGCCACAGAGCTCTCTTTGGAGTTACTACATCCACATGCACTATTGCTTCCCAGCTGCTGCGCACTCACTGAGTCCCTGCAGAACTCCCAAGCTCTCATCCCAGGAACAGTCAGGTGTAGGCAATTTCTCCTCAGTTGCTTAAGGCCCAGCTGGTGACTAAGTCCACTGTCAAGCTCCATTTCAGCAGCCACATAATCAATACAGATATGAAGAAAGCTACTGTATTGATTTAATTTGATTTTCTGTTATGTATTCATCTCAACATAACCATGACCATAATAGATGGCAGTGTGGTTGGTAAAGTGAGATGAACTGCAAATCTTCAGAAATCTACCCCTTTGCTTCAGAACAAACAGCACTGAAGAGAAAATCATGACAGTGAAACAAAAATAACACCAGTTAAAGAAAATCAGTTAATTTTGAATCTTTGCCTTGCATTATGCTTACAGCATTAGGCATTTTCCATTCATCATCTATTTCTTCTTCTGTTCTGTGTATCAGTAATGTTTTTCCTACAAGCATAATGAGTACTAAAACCCCTGAACTTTGATAAAGCATTTAACAAGTCCACAGCAAAACTTGTAAGTACCTCTGTACTTTCTCCTCAAGCATCTGTCAGATGGCTGAAAATTTACTTTCATTACTCATTTTGAAGACAAGAAAAAGAATTCCTCTCTGCTATTAAATACAAGATAGAAAATGTCTTGATATATAAAAATATTATTGTATTAAAAAAAAGTGGTTAGATTTAAACTCCTTAGGATGAAGTCAAGTTCAGAAGACATATCGGAAGAGATAAGCACCTCTTGAGACAAAAACACAAGCAGCTTTCAACTCACTGAAGGCAGAATGAGCCTTTTTTAGCTTTTTGCTTTGCAAAAGATCTTTGACCCAAGCAAAAAATCTTTGGCCTCTAGGACAGTGGTAGAATAGTGGAAGAAAAGATGACCACATTTATTTTCTCAGCTGCACCCAATCTGCACTCATATATCTTACTGGTTTCCTTAACCTAGAAAAACGCAAAGCACCTACCTTGTCAGACTTGAAGAAAGTACCACATCCTTGGGGTACATGTTCAGTCTAAAATCAAAGTATTCCCCATAGCGTTTAACACGCAGAGGTTCTTTTAGCTCTGGTAGAGGATGTGCAAATGTCTACTCAGGGTATTACTAAAGGCTAATTCCTAATTCCCTTGAGTAAGCCTGCTTGCTGCTATGGACTACTACAGGCTTTATTCCTATTAGAGACTTACTGGTTGCCAAAGGTGACAGTGCTGTGTCACAGATAATCAGGAAAGTGATATGGTAAAGGGTTTCTGAAAACTTAGCTTTGAGTAAAAAGATTCAAATTTTAAGTTTGTAGCTGTTTAAGCCTGAAAACAAAGCAAGTATTTATGTTTTACTTTTCAGCATTGGCTGATAGGCAATAAGGTCACATACCCCTTCCAATCACAAGCCAAACTGCCACTCGAAGAATCAATGACAGCAGATGGGAGCAGGCTGATGCCACTCCCCAGACAGCAGCAATTATGAGAAGGTCAAGCTATGTCAGAAAAGGAGTGCTTGTATTCAGTGTTCACTTTTGGGTGTAGGCCATCTAATCTTTTCTAACCATGTAACTTAGAGCCAAGGCTGGTTACCAAACGAGGGAACAAATCCTAGCAGGGGTTAACACCTGTAACTCCACCCACAGCAGAAACAAGATCAATGGTACTGCCTGGAGACATTGTTCAATGCTCCCGCTGCTTCAAAAGAAACAAATACCTCGGAACCCAGTTGTAACCACAATGAAACTCTCGTGAAATAGCTGGGAAAGTCATTAGTCAGTAAGGCATTCCCCAAGGCATATGTGAGCATAGGCATGAATTTAATGACATTCTGCATCACAACTTGTGTTTCTGTACGGGAAATTCTGTATTTTACGTAAATTTTGCCAAAAACCTAAATGAGGCCTTTTTAGTGTAGGCTGACCTCTTCCATCATGGAGCCTGTTGTTTAAACAAACTATATTGTAACATTTAGCTTCAGGTGACACAAAGCAATCTTTGCAGGACAGAGCGCCAGAAAAGAAGCTGCCTTGCAAATAAACCTTTCATTTTGTTTGTATTTGTAAGAAAAAAATATTAATTTAACGGGCAGATGAGTTTCCAAAGAGGTGACAAGAGAGCTGCAGAAGTTCTCAAAGTCTATCAGTAGCCACTTGTCTAAAATGCACAGAATAACACACTTGTATACCTGAAATTACTCTGTGGCCTGCTGCTTTTGAAACAATGCTTTAGTTTCCATAACTAGCAAACAATTTTAAATTAATCCACTTTGTAATTATCAGCTTTGACTAAACTACCTTCAGACTCCTATTTTCTGCACAGCAGCACATGCCATAAAAGACAGCATTATACAGATTTGTACACAGTTCTTAATGTAACTGGCTTCAATAGTTTTGTGTGTCCTAAAAACAACCAGAAAGTTCAGAATTAATGCAACCCCAAACAAACCTTTAATAATTCTTTACACATTATGCATCCTGGAGATGGTTGTTCCCAGGTGGATTCTCACAGTCCCGATGACACACACCGAGGCGTTTTGTTCCAGGCACGTTTCCTTTTTCCCTCACTTTGCCATGTGTGCAGCCAAGCTTCCCCCCAGCATTCCCAGCAGAAGGCTCCAGCAGATGGCGCGAGCAAGCCGCCTGCAAGGAGAAAAAGGCAGATCTGGAGAGGGCTAGCGAGCCGGCTCTGCACATCACTTTCCATGCTCACAGTTTGCCAGGGGTATGAATTCCCTACTTAAGTATTTACCAGTCCCAGAAGTTACTAAACTGCACAAACATGGATCTATATTCACCTAAAAGGAAGGTGAAGCAGCACATTTCATTGAGGCCAGTCTGGCAGCAACTCCAAAAGACAAAGAAACAGGTCAGAACACATCTGGTTCACACTCCAGAACAAGACTCCAGAAGGACATGAGGATTATGGGAGAGAAGAGGATCAACAACCCGAACTTCCAGAGGATCCTGAACTTTTTGTCGCAGAATGAGACAAAGCTTGCAACAGTGAAGAGGAAGTAATAGGTTCTCTGAAAGTTTTAGTTCCTTGGTTGCACCCTCAGCTACAGTGATCCTTTTCTTGGGATGCTGGATAATATGTGCCAAATGCAATGGTAATTTCTAATCTACTTTTCCTCACAGTCTTTAATAAAGATGACAAACTGAAAAAAAATCTTGCTGGAACACTGGCCTTTAAAGTGAGTCTGAAAACGGGAGCTAACATCAGTCAAAAATACTATATCCCTCTACCTAACTCGAGTTGAGAAGGTGTAATAGGTTCAGTCAGATAACGTGACTCCAAAGGATATATTTTCATCACCCTATACAGAACTGATTATAGTCTTGCTCTTCAATTGCTTGATTTTACTTGCCTTTTAGACCTGTTGGGCCACGCACCCAGACAGTGACTGCCCAAGAGCAGCTGTGAAGGCTGGAACATCATGAGCAAGATGATGTGGCTGACAGCCTACACATTACTTGCCTCAAAAACTTTTATGGCTGAAGGGAGATTTGAACACGTCCATTAATTTTTCATAGAAGCAGACTATGAAAGAGACTCTTGGGGATAGTTTCTCGAATTAATTTTCAGGTAATGTAATGTTTTGAGAATTTTACTTTTAATACAATCAAAATTATACCAGCTGGTGAAGGAAATGTACTCACTGAAATGAGAGTAATGTAATTACGATCAGCTGGGACAGTTTGTGGATACTGATCTATTTGAACTACATGATGTTAGGCTGTCAGCAATGTAAAAGTAACTGATATAGCAAAATCTAGATAGAAATAAATTAATAAAGCAGATAAAGATTATTAAGAACAAGATACTGTTACAACAAAACTACATTTTACAGGACCAAAACAAGAACTCTGGCTAAGAATCCAGTGCCCCTCTAAGGGGTTCTGACACAAAGAGAACTGCTGAAGCCAGAGTAATACCATTAGCAGCATCTTGTTAGAAAATCAGACTTACAGCTGGTAATAAGAGAGCCTTAAAACGAACATTATTACATTAACTTCTGGAAAATACATAAGGGGGTTTGTAGCTACCATAAGAGACAATTGCTTCATTGCTATTGTAAGCAATATCAAACCCAGGTATTAACGTTAAACTAACCTAAAAACCACCAGATTTTAATTGAGGCTTTCCTTCTAATTAGTTCAATTAAATACACCAACCAACCAACAAAACAATAACCATAAAAAAACAAACAAACAAAAAAACCAAACAAACAAACAAACAAACATGAGAAAAAGAATACGAGATGAACATTCATTTCTGGGTTAGGTTAGTGTTTCACAGACTCAGAGAATGTCCAGCCACTGCTCATGATGCTGGGCAAAAAGGTAATTAAATAGATTAATAGACTTAGGTCCTCAAAGTGCCAGAGCATTTGCCAATTCCCAGCAAGGCTTTCAGAATGTTCTAGTTCCCACTCTGGCCCATCAACCTCCCCGCAACTGTTCTTCCTCCTTACCAGAAGGGAAGCAGGTGCTTCACTGCATCCAGTAATTCCTAAGCCAGAGCCATCTCTGTGAGCAAACCCTACTGACACAACCACATGATCTAACTTCCGAAACCCAGGGCTACCGTCTAGGCAGCCAGCCCACATACCAGCTCTCCTGCTCAGTGCTTTTCTTCTCAAGCTTGATTAGGGGAGAAGAATTTTTAAGTCTCTGTCTTCCTCATCTGCTGTGAACAGACCCTGTGCAGGTTCAGGGTGTTCCAAGCAGAAGGGAGCCAGGGCACACCGTGTTCATGACACCTACACTGGGGCCCATGTCACAGCACAGTCTGGCAGATAGGCTGGCACAGAGCCACCAGCTTTTCTAAAAGGGTCCCAGGAACAATCACACAAAGGCAAATAAATGCTTTCCTTCTGTAAAGGGTCTTCCTAAGGGACAGCTTCCACTTGCCTATCCTTTTATGCTGCCGACATGGTACGTATAAAAGGAAAGCTGATCTCACAGACACTTTCAGCTACGTCATGCCTTTGTTGGAAATGGGATGGGGTGAGGATTCTGAGATGTCTTGAGGGATTTGGGGGGGCTTGGGCAATAACTGATGCCTTTTTCATAAGCACTGAGTCAATTTCATAACACTGAACTTGAATAGGGTGGTCCCCTCCTGTGGTGAGGCAGCTTGGCCATCTCAAATGGCTGACACAGGAAACATTGATTATTATTTGCTCCTTTTCCTCCCTGTAAGATCCCTCCCGTTCTGTGTGACTGCTGCAGGACAGCTTTCCCTCCCACCCTGAGCATAGCCCAGGGACACAGGTAAGTCATGTATAGGATGTATGATGTGATGCTTGTCCTTGTCTCCTGCAGTAGACAGCTCATGATTGAACCCAAAAGTAGTTGTGTAAACCAGAGAGGAAAAAATAGCTCTGCCTCCAACACGTCAATTAGCTTTCAAATCTCTGCAGTGTATCCCTTTGGACAACTCCAGAGGTCTTAATCTACGTTAGCAACTAATTGAAGCTATGAAGAAAGATTCTTACCCATTTACCCAAGGAAAAGGCACGTGAGAAGAATGAAGTCAAGTAATGCACAATACACTGGCAGCTTCTGAACATCCCAGTGACAGAGCAGGAGGTTTGCCAGGGACAGTACTACGGGACACAACGTTGTTATCTATGTCAGACATGTGATATTCTCTACGTACTATAAATCTTCCTAGCTACTGAAACTGTGTAGAATCACAGAAGCAGAAAAGGATAACTTAAGTCATCTACCCCCTTGCTGGGTTTTGTGCTCTGCTTCTTACAGCTATGTCACAGTATGGGCCACAACTGACATTCTAAAAAAAGGGACTATCAATTAAAAAGCAAAGATAATAGAGAAGGGAATCCAACTGACCATGTTTTCTTTCTAAAATGACACTTCTTTGAAACAGTGGTAAACAGAAGTTACTGCAATAAAGAAGTTTTACTGTACTAGAATTAGAAAAAGAGGAAAAAAAGCATCCTCATCTGACTCATTATTTTATGATTTCAGCTATACAACTAACTAACTAACTGACTATTTTAGTCATGAGCTGTGACTGAAATGGGATAATTATGAATACTGGCAGGCCCATTTATATAGAGGAAGCAGACTTCTGCACCTTTTTGTACATAGTTTGTAATTCAGAAATGAACAGACGACTGTGTGCAAAGTCTGGTTCTCCTGATCTCACACTGATGTCCATTCCAAAACCAATATTTCCCTCATTCAAATTCCTTGAACACGGGCCTACTTTCCTTATTTGTATTCAGAACAAAAAAAAAAAAATTGGAATAAACGTAAGAATACTGTAGAGCAGGTGTTGTGCAGCTCAAGATCTTTGTTCCTACTGGCATAGGTGGGGTTTTGTACTTTCATTGTGCTGTTAAGAAGTTCATATGAGTCACTGCCTCACCTCTTTCCTGCCTCATGCTATACCAACAGGCATGTGGGGCTTGGACCATGTGAGCAGTAAAAAGAAACTTGAAGAGTTCCTGCAGAGATACCAACGTAGCTGGAGACATTTCTAATCTTGATTTGGAACGACAATATATAGGGAGGAAAACGGCTAAGACTAATGAATCCCAGAAAACCCAAATGAGGAACTAAACAAAAATACTCCAGCTAATCTGACTGCTGGCACTCCAGCAGTTATTTGATAGCCAAGGCAGAATAAATAATCAGCCAATTGTTTTTCACATTAATCTCCTGGGAGGGGGAAGCAGGAAGGGAATGTAAGTTGTCTTCGTGGAATGTTGTCAGATGAGAATTAAAATTCCAGTCTTTACTGAGGCCTCCGCTGGAATGTGCAAAACACTGGGTACATTCCCCTCGTGCACATACACACTTTGTGTTTTACTTTTCCATGGCATGCTGCTTAAAAGCTCACAGCTGCATTCTTACTTGGTTTCTCCGTAATCTGGGTACATAAACACAGTGACACCCAAAGCTGCCGTGGTACCCCGGCTGAAATAGAAACTATTTCACCCAGGAATGAGACGCATCTGAAAGTCCATGCTGGGACTAGGAGGAAGTTGATGTATAGGGTCATCTTGAGGTTTAGTCTGCTGCCTACACCAAAAGCTTCTCAAACACGCTACCAATGATGGCTTAGCAAGTCTTCAGTGGTCAGCACTGGGACAGGGTGAGGCCCAACAGCTCCAATTTCATTTTCAAATAGTTAGAACTTGGCTTATGCACTAAAACAACACTGTTAATATTAACCATCTATCACACTGTTGATTGCAGCTGCTACCCAAGGCACTTACCTTTCACAAACAATAGGATATTCTTTGCAGGGAGAGAAGAGGAGGAGGAGAGGAGAGATGCAATTTCTCTTGCCATGGCAATTTCCCAGAAAATGTCTGAACATCACAGACAAGGCAGGCCTGTAGAGGGGACAAACACATCCCTTCAGAAGAGGAGAGTTCATAACCAAATGATATAAATGTTTTTCCTAATACCAGATAAACTATACAGGCATACATTGTAGGCAACTATTCAATAAATCATAAATCCACATTGTGCAATAATGAAGTCAGATGCCAATGACTTAAGTCTTTTTACAGTCCCTTCCCACTCAAGTCAGAGGCAAATTTCTAAGACAAGTATAACTGGACACTTGGAGCTGGATTTGTTCTAGTACCATTTTTCAACAGAAGCCTCACGATGCAGACAATACTTTAAAAAATATCACTGTATACCTTAATACCATTTGCTTTGCTGAAGATGAGCGAGATACACAACTCTGAAAATCCCACTAAATATTACCTGAATTTCTAGGAGCTTAAATAGCTTTGAAGAAATGCATTCCTGCATGAAATTCACCCTGTGCTGGGGCCAGAAGAGGATTTTGCCTCTTTCTGTTGAGAGCTAAGGTGTACTGAGGCCTTGTGAAGTACTGAGCAATGAATCTCATCCTGATTACTCTCTTTGAAGTTGCACGTGCCATGTTCTAAATTAGTGCTAACACTCAGATCACAGAGTGTAACTTCTGCATGTGAGAGGAATAGAATAGATCACAGTACAGAGCCAGGCTGTATATAACAAACAGCAACTCCTCACAACACTGTCAAATATTATGCTCCTGGAAGCCCCATGGTGCCAAAGGAGATTCCCCCTGCATGGGAACTTTCCAGAGACCTCAAAAGCAAGGTCCAGTTCGCAAGGGCTGGCGACAGAGAGTCCTGCCGATGTGCCTTATCACTGGTTGGAATGAGTCCTTAGTCACTACCTGCAGTTTCTGTTGGACTCACTGAGGGCAATTAGGCCAACAGTCGAGTTTAAATTTTAACTCATAGGTAATAAACATTGCTTTTCTAAGAGTAGTTCAAGTACACTCCAAATTCCACAAGAAAAATCTTATTTTCCAATGGCAGAAAAGCTTCTCAGTTCGGACAGCAGTGAGCACATTCAAGAAAGCACTGTGCTCCACACGACTGTCACCAAGTAACATCGATTAACGAACTCCATGAGCACAGACAGTGACAAAGTCAGTTTGCTATGACTGACTTTTCTTCTTTCTCACTGCTGCATAGGTCATGATACAGTCTCCCTGTCATAGAATTATTTGGTTTCTTCCAGCCTGTGATGCTATTTAGCCTAGTTTCAGACACTGTTTTGCTGTTCAAGCCAAGGAAAGCTAGCCAGGGAAATCCACAGTACTCAGACAAACAGCAAGGTTGCATTAGGTCTCTCCTGGATTTAGGAGTCTAGGCTAAAAATAATCTATCTTCTGCACGGCTGTTGTTAAACTGATGTTGGGAAAGATCAGCAAGAGAAAATTCTTAGCATTCTGAGCATGTTTACTCTCGCTTTCTGAACACAGAAGTCAGAGTAAATGCTTTTCTGGAGGCCAAACTTCAGTCAGCCTAGGAAAATACAGGATTCCCCAGACCTAATACTGCCTAGTTAGCAGAACAGTGCCTGACTCACAGGCCTACCCATGTATGTGGAAAGTTAATATTTAACAGTTCTGACCTCATTCACCAGGACAGCCTGTGTTTCCTCAACCCATCATGGAGAAAATCAACTTGCTTCATTGGAAGGATACAGTGGAATGATGAGCCCTGTGTGTTCACAAATTCACCCAGGTTCCCTTTGGCTGTGTTTCCATACAGACCTTAAAGAGAGAAGTCAGGAAGAGGATAAGCTTTAAATGTTAAAAAGAACATACAGCTGGTTGTCCAAGACATGCCCACTAACAAAGGCAGTACTGTTACTCAATTATTTTAGATCTGAGTAAAATCATATTATGTTTTCATCATCTTTTGTTTGTTAAATAAGACAATAGTATATACCATTCTTTCCTGCAAAGTATTTTTTAAAGATTATGTGTTATCATAGAATTTTGAACATGCAAGTGGCCAGAGGGAACTAAACATTATTGTATCTTCAAGAGCAGGAAAATGAGCATATTTGACAGATAATTTGAAGTGCATGTGAGCAGATATTTTCTAGCCCGTATCACATATTCACTTCCATTTAATGTTTTGGGGTTTTTTCTTAAGGGTCTTCAACAAAATTACTTATACTTTTCTTGAACAAATCTGATATTTAAAAAGCCATTTGTTCACAAAACTGTCCAAATCTAATTATTGTCTCAGACATATTAAAACAACAACAAAAAAAAACCACCAAAACCAAAAATCCACACAGTATGAAGCCAACCTTTCCTAACTTGTACAATCAGCTTTAAAAAAAAAAAAAAAAATTCTTTCCCATTTTTCTCTTGTCCATGTATAAAGGTGAAATACTGACAGGCACTGTTAAAATGTATCCCTTCTTTCTGTGGTTCTAAACATATTTGAAAAGGGATCTGACACAGATCTTTAGTTATCTCTTGAGTGGGGATTAAAAGGACATATGGCCCATTTTACCATCAACTATGAACTTCTGACCTCTTATTGCTTTTTGCTAACGATAATCTTCTCTTTTATTTTTCATTAGATGTTTTCAGCTATGACTCTGAAGAACTTTTGCAGTCCCTAAAGCCTCTAGATTGTAAATTTCAAATGCAAAACAGTGTAAAGAGCAAATATTTGCAGTGAAATTTACGCTCAAAGTTTGAGCAACACAAATGAACTCACCAAATTACTCCCATCAAACTCGGTGGGACTGCTTGACTAAGGACTTACCACTACAACACTGAAACACTTCAGCAATGATGTCTTCAGATCATGTTATACAAGGAGCAGAACTAAGTGACATCTAAAGTATTTTTCACAGTATGCAAAATAATAATCAACTGAACAGTCCAAAAGTAAAGATTACAAAATGAGTTCAAGAGCAAAAAGTGAGAGTCTAAACTGCTGAAAGTGAGTTCTGCAAGTGCCAGAAAATTGCTGTCATTTGAAGAATCATGATCTGGTTTAACTGCATTTTCTCTGTTAGTTCACTGATCAATTCCCTTCGGTGTTTTGGTGTGATGGCAGGATGACATCAAGCCTGTACCTGACTGGTGATCCATGCAAAGTTGCCAGCACTAACAGGTCAGTCTCCATGAGAAGCTTTGGCAACACAAAGCCTCAGCAGTCCAAGTCTACCAAAGGCCAAACCTCCTGTCTACCTGCCAAAACGTTCCAACTGAGCAAAAAGCACTGCCCACCTCCCCTACAGTGTGGCACCAGCTGGCACGTGGGAGAAGCCCAAAAGAGGAATATGCTGAAAACAGTAAGCAAGAGCCAAGGGAAAACAGAAGACTCGTCACCTTTTGAAGCCCCCAGCTATGTCATTTTCAGCAAGGCTACATGAAAATGTTGTTGTCACTTTGCTGAAACCAAAGGCAGAACATGGGTATGCACAGAGCTGAGGTCCAGCAGATCAATCAGGCCTGCAGCACAGGTATTCTCATTGTCACACGAAGCTGAACTAAGCAGTTAAGCTCTTTTTACATTCAGAAATATAATTTTGTACTTCAGCTTTAATATAGACAGACTATAAACTCCAGACCAAAACTCCCTGTGCTATAGACTTCAGCAGGAAAATCCCCTCTGGCAACATAGTGAGACAACCAGTCTCAGTGCAGTGACTGCTACTACCCAACAAAATAAAGGTCTGTAGATATGTAGCCCTCAGTTTACTTGGTTCAGCTGTGCTCAATTTGTCAACTATTCAAAGAAAAGATGACACCCCAGCACACACAGCATACAAACAAGGCTACCCTTGAATGCCTTACTAATTTTGTTTGTCTATTTCAAAATGCATAGGGCACACAACCCTCTCATTATTTTCATACAAGATTGATCTTTTTATCTTGTCTCAACTGTTTTTGTGTGTGATTCTCTAATGCACACAGACCTGTATTTATGGACATAGCATTTGCCTATGGTTATTTAACATGTTGTGACAGAAGCCTGTGCTCTAATCCAGTGGGAATTTACTAGCGGACACTTTTGAAGAATAACATGGTGCCACAGTCTCAAGAGGTTCATAAAGTATTTGTGGAGCAAACCAACCCCCTAAAGAGCAAAGGGCAAAAGCATTACAAATGCACACTTGAGACTCCTGTTCTAATGCTGTGGTTTAAAGTGCTGAGGGCGTTCCTGCACTTAAGAGATTACTTTTGCTCTCTTCACCCTAGACACCCCCAAGGTAAACTCTCTCTGCCACTGGTTGATTTGTTCTATATTAAATGAGGTGATAGCAAAGGGTATGGGAAGGAACACAACATTTGTCCTGAAAAGTGAGCAAATCCCCTAATACCCAGGAAAGCTATAAAATGAGTGTCTCAGATCCTCCCAATCCACTCCAACTCAGTGACTCATGCTTATTTGCTCCCACACAGCTTTGCTGGCAGAGGCATTAAAGCAATTGGCCTTATTTTCAATGTCCGTCACACTTGGGCAGTTGCTGATCAGAGAGATACCACTCCTGCCAAAGGGCTGGGTGGCAGAGTGCATCCAATTGTGCTCCAGGGTGGAGGAGGAGGGAAGCTGTTCCTTGAAGCGGTACAACCTGCTGCTTTTAGATGAAGACTTGTAGGGAAGGTGCAAAATTGAACGCATCAGATGTGGACACCTGCTCCCCCATCTCCTCTACTATTGACAGAGATGGAGTGTTTCTGACTAGATTTATCCTTTGTTAAAGAGTGGCAATAGAGAAACAACTAAGGGGAAGTTGAAACTGTTGTCATACTCCAATGGACTTGGAGTGAAATAATGTAATTTTTAATGACTAAAAGGAGTATTTATCATTGTATAGAAATAAATAGCAAATAGAAATAAAGGTTCCAAGGTGTATGCTAACTATTGAAGTAATTTTTGTAATATGCAGCAACATACTGTAGTATTTTTGAAGTTGAAAAAAAAAAAAAGAGATACACATTCCCTTCCTCAACAGTGGTTTTTTTTCAGGCTGGGTTAACACAGGATACTGAAGCAGATGGCTCTAATCCAGTATGGCAATTCCTATTTCTCATTCAGCACAGCCTGTTTTTCTCTTTGATTACAAGGGATATACAAATACATTACACAGTTACACAGCCTCTACAGTGAGACAAAGGCTCTTCACTGCTTTTACAAAGTACGGTTTGTGTGTAGTAAATGATACCCCTCTGTGAAAGGAAAGCATTCCATTCCTTTCTCCACAGCTCAGAGCGTGGGTGGACTGCACAGTGAGCGTATGTCTGCCCTTTGCTTGCATGTTTCCCATTGACCAGAAAAAGGGAGAAAAACCAGCCTTTGCAGTTAGAACAGGTGGAGATTCCAGTGCCAAACCCCCGGGAGAAAGAAACACAGGGGAAGGAAAGAAGACAGTGTTCTCCCCTCAGTGGACAAAAGACAGGTCAGAAACCTCCGCTGCCTGGCCTGCAGAGCAGCGCTGCTCGCTCTCGCCTCCCCTGCTCAGCGGGAGCTGCACAAGCCTCGGGGCTGTGCCGCGGGGAGGAAGGCCCCGCCTGTTCCCCCTGCGCGGGGAAGGCGCACACAGGAGCTCTCCCCGCTCTCCTCGGCCCGGGTCCCGCCATCCAAGGAAGGGGCACGCACGCTGTTTCCCCTGCAGGGGCAAGGCGCACACACGATGATCCCCTGCAGTGACATGGGGCACACACGCTGTCCCGCGGCGGGGGTAAGGGGCACGCACGCTGTTTCCCCTGCAGAGAACAAGGGGCACGCACGCTGTCCCGCGGCGCTGGGAAGGAGCATGCACGCTGTTTCCCCTGCAGGGAACGAGGGGCACGCACGCTGTTTCCCGTGCCGGGACAAGGGGCACACGGGCTGTCCCGCGGCCCGGGGCGGGCCGGGCGCTCGCGTGTCGGAGCTGCCCCGCCCCGGCCCCTCTATAAATAGCGCGGCGCGGGCGGGGCCCGCCGGGGCACGCGAGGACAGCGGCGGCTGCCGCTTAAACGGGCAAGGCCAGCACGGCCCCGCTGCGCCGCCGCCCGCCCCGGGCGGACCCGGGCTCCGTGCCAGCGTAGCCCCACCTCCCCCGCGTCCGCCCTGCCCTGGGTGTCCGCCGGACCCTCACTGCTCCTCCTCTGTGTCCTCCCGCTCTGTGGCTTTAAAATTACATTCCAGGCAATCCTTGAGATTGAGCCTAGTAAACAAGGATATGCCGGATATCAAAAGCGCCCACATTTCACATACTCCCTCATTTTTAGCTGCAGGAAATGTAAAAAGGAACGTATCTGAAGACCAAGAAGCAAAAGTTTCTGATGTTTTGCCTTTTCTGCACCAGTATTTCTGCCTGAACTGGCCTAGAGTTGGGCCTGACTGATAGAATACCACTTGCAGTAAGATACGTACATCAGGAGTGGAAATTTCCATTTCACAGGGTGTCGATTTTGTCAGGAAGAAAGTGGCTGAAGAGAGAGCTTGCCCCTCTTATGTGGTCCTCACTGTAATTTAAAAGGTTGGGATAACCCAAACAATGACCTTCAAAGCCTTAAGTAAGTGTTCAAGCAAATCAATTTCTGCTGAGATCAGAAAGATATTACCCTGTACCTTCTGAATGCCAAACACGTGCTCTAACCAAGGTAAAAACCTTACCAGACAAGACTTTGATCTTATCAATCACTACTTGCACAACAGCAAGGATCTAGCACACTTCTAATGTACATCTTTGAATCTGCAGCTCAGCATTAATTTCACCAGAAGGTCACTGAGAGCAGGAATCTATATTCTGTGAAAGGGACTATAGAGTTATACTTGGCTGTGCACCTCACTTACCAGGAAACTACATTAATTGCTGATTTCCACCTCACCCTCACTCTCAACAAGCCACAAAAACTTGGTACACTGCATTCAATCTTAAGGGCTTAAAGAGAAATTACTGGCTTGGCCCTCTGCCTAGTTGAATTAAGTCAACCTTGAACTTTGCAGGATGACTAAATTTATAATGTAGTCAGCAACATTTGTGTTTCCCTAAGTTCTTCACTCTGTGGCCTGGACACAGCGGTCTGACACAAGCTGCTGACTACTATCCTTCTTCCTACTCATTCGAGCCCAATCGTGTGTAGAAGCCAAAATGGGAACAGAATGAACTCCATGTGCCCGCTTGCTGGAAATCTGTCTCTTGCATCAGGAGTGTTTGGTTATTTTATACCTAGCAGGATTATTGCTAATATTCTGAGAAATTAACTTAATCACAACAGCAACAAAACACTCACCCTAATTTTTCTGTATTGATTATGCTACCTTTTACTCCATTTTCTTGCTGCTGTCACCGTGCTTCTCACACACAGAAATCTAAACTTCCCTGTTTTGACCCACTTGAAGGGAGCAGACCCAGTTCTTTATCAACAGCTCTTTTTCTGTATCTCCACCTCCTTGGCCACACAGAGATACATACATACTCTCACTTTTTATGGGTTTGGGATTATTTCTCACATTGAAATTTACATGCAGAAAGAAAAGAAATAATCACATATACAGTTAAATCATACTGCCTTTGGTGTTTGTGTTTTACATCTCCAATACACACAGATACACAGTCTACAACTGCTACTATAATTATTGCCATCTCACAGCCTTTTAAGTGTTCAGCTGACCAGCACGGTGACACTGCAAGGTGGCACAATCACATGAGATTTACCAATGCCATGATTTTTACAGACCAAACTCTTCATCTAACAAGAGTTAAAGCACACTTTGGAGTTACAAAGGCAAACATGATATTCTACCCTGAGCCCTACTTGCCAGAATATCTTTATGGCAGACAACATCTTTTGGTAAGCTTATTTACTGTGTGTGATTTTATGGCAAGTTATGGAATATTTAGTCAATCAGACCTGGAACTAATAGCCTTGATTTTCCAGTTTCTATGCCATACAGCCATATACACCTGAGCCGGAATGCTCTATTTTCAGTTTTTGAATGAATATGTACCTTTGCACCGACGTGAAGTGAAAACCAACATGGCTGGGATAGAGCAAATACAGGAGCTAATTTATTAAAGCCTCTACAAACAAGAAGAGAATTATAGTGGGGTCTGTCTGGATTAATACACATTTAATTTGAAAGTATCCAAAACTGTTGTTTTTCTTGTAAAAAACAGCTTGTTCTAGCCAACATTCTTTAAGAGGTCTTTGCCAAGTTATGAACAATGCCTCATCAAAACATAGTATTGTGCAAAGCATGTAAACATGTGCCATAAAGGTTATGCTGTAATTCTTTCCAGCCACAGATCACCCTTGTTTTCATAAAGATGTTTCACAAGGAACATCTAATTCAACTAATAGGATTCTTTTGGTTTTGAAATTACATACATACTTTTCAGAGGCATCACCAAAGTTCAATCTCCAGCATGCTGAAAATAATGCACCACAGTTCCCAGTGTGGAAATTTAAATGCAGTTAAATTACGTATTTATGGTGAACCCAACAGCAAACAGACAGACTGCTGAGAAAGGAAGTCTAAATCAAGTCAAAACCAAAACAACCTACTTAGCCCAAACAAGTTCAGAGATAAACTAACCTCCCTACTTGGGGGACAACATGGTAGTTTGATTACTAAACTTATTTAATCGTGTGTATGAACATGTAATGGTAACAGAAAATGAGGGGAAAGTCTTTAAAAGAGAAGGAAAACAAAAGATAAAATAACAGGATAGTGGGGGGGTGTTATGATTGGCAAGAAGAATTCAGCATTTCTGCAAGAATAAGAGTATTTTTCAACAAACAGACAATAACAAAGTTAATAGGAACAGTGGAAGAAAACCTTGAATGGGAGGTCAACAGGAAAAAAAGACAACTGAAAAAGCTGAGGCAATTTAGTGAGAAAAAACACAAGATATTTGTGTATATCATATATATAAATAAATGAGCTGCATGAGCTATTTGGAGTCTGTCAAATTGATAGGAAATGGCTGACATTGAAGTAAAATCTAGCAGAGAATTTAATTCCTTATAGCATTAAGGAATGTGCACAATATTCTTTGTTCTCCTGCTTTTTGTTATCTATAAATAGTAGCTTGTACTGCAGTACCAAGCTCAAAAGTCTCTGTGCCTAACAAGGTGAGGTACTCAATATGGCCTGGGCTCATATGGCAGCAGGGTTAGAGGTGGTGGTGTTACCCTGCTGTTGTAGGTGAGGCTGTGGAGATTGGGATGAAAAACCCAACATTTGCCAGAAAGTTCTTTAGTTTTAGATTGTGCAGTTCTGGATAAGCTAAGCACTGGCTGTACAGACCACCTTAGGTCCAGCGGGAAGCCACGAAAGTTTTGTACTTGATTTAGCAGCCTCCAACTCAGCATCCAAAATAAAAAGTCCAAAAGAATTGGAAAGTTTTGAAATAGTTGAGATTAATGGCTTGCCAAAAACCACACAGGAGATCTAGCATCTTACCAGCTTTAGTCAGAAAAGCAAGCATGGCAGGTATGAACTTCAGTGGGACCTTATTAACTTCAGTGGCACATTTCTTAGATTCAAATAACATAACAGACAAGGTATGTCTGTGAGCAAACTCACGTGCTTTTAAAAATGTGTCTTAAGAAGGAAATTATTTTGATCATTCTGAAAATATAATCCATGAGACACTGTAAGGACACGTTGCTGAATGCAAGAGTTTTTGAAAATTTAACTTATGCAGTTTTGGACCAAAGCAGCCTGTTAATCTTCCAACATTAAGGTAATTTATAATGGAAACTGAACATCTAAAACCAGAATTGCAATGGCTTTCACCCAGAGCAGGAGAGTTGGCTGCTCTTTCCTGAACTGCACTAAAGCAGCAAATGATACTGAAAGAGCCTACAGTGAGGATGGGCACAACCTCCAGCAGCTACCACCTGGAATTGGTACACTTATCCTCATGGAAGTAGCCAGGCAGAACAACTTACAAAGAAACCTCTGGCTGTACTAACACACTGCCTGGCTAAATAGGCATGGGCTAGGAAGAAATCACTGTTTGCAACACAGGAAGCCACACATCAACATAATTCATACTTGCGCCCTGAAACTTAATCCCAAAGAAAAGTAAAATGTCACTTGGAGATATTGTAAACACGTGGAAGATATTTCTGCCATGAATGCTAATTTCCAGCTTCCACAGATGAGATATGTCATTAGGATTATGCATAGCAGAGGTTAAGTAACTAGAGAGCTATCTACTTGCTAAATTTAAAATAAAATTTGATTGTTTTGAATGCAACTTTTTGTTTCCAGTCTTGTTCCTTCAACATCTGAATTAAGTCTTATTAAATACCTCTCCAGCCTTGTTTGGGACTTGGGACAAAGTGAATCACAGAGAAATAGAAGGTAATACAAGTTCATAGGAATCCCTGGAGTATCTATAGCACAAAATATATTTAAGGGATCCAAGGCCTGAATATTATTTACTTTTGCACAGCATAGGGACACTGCACAGACTGATACTGCGGAAGGAAAAGAATTCCCATAACAAGTCCAAACCAGTACATGTCCTATGAGGAAAACATTTCAGAGTTGTGGGCAAACCCTGAATCACAGGCATTAACTCAAGCTACGTATTTTGCTGAGGCATTAGTCCAGGCAGAAAGATCAGACAGACACTGTATGACACCCTCACTATTTCTTCATCAGTTTATATTATAGCTGCTGACAAACAAATGCATAATACCTAATTAGGGTTTCTGCATGTCCTGTGCTGTGAAAGCCTTTGAGGAGTATGTGGATTAACCAATGTGTATTTTTTTTGTAATATGCCATTTCTTTCCCACAAACTCCATATCCCACAGGGGTTAAATGGTACAGTAACGGAGTTAAAATAGACGCAGGAAAGAACATAAGACTTAAAAATAGATGAGGAATCCAGGAGGCAAAGATACAGGAAGAGGTCTTTGATACAGGCTGCAACAAATATATGAGGGGCTTTGAAAAAAACCACAGAACTTGAAATCCTTTGCCTTATTTCAGTCAATGTGGGCTTGCCAGTGCTGTTTTACTGAGGCAGTACTTCATGCAGAGAGAGAGAAAACTTAGATTTGATAATGAAGTGATGAAAAACCAGTGTAGTGGGACACAGTGACAGACACAAACATTTCACTGTTTATGTGGAGTGCAGTCTGGTGGCCCTTGAAAGACAGCAATTGGCTTCAAGTCTGCTTTTATGCAAGCAATTCTGATAGCTTTTACATTAAAGTATTAGAACAAGATATGCTTTTGTTCTCCAGGGACATGACATGCTACCCCACCCACTCACCCCCCAGCCTTGTGTTTTTAAGCAAAAGCAAGGCTGGAAGAAGCCTCATCGGGTTTGAAACTAAGGAAGTTATTAATTCACAAATCTTTAGCCTTAATACAGCAATGCAGCAGACTGCTTCAAGTAGTACAGTGCTTGCTTAGACACAAAGAACAACAAAACTACACAGCTGAGTTTGTATACGTTTTACAGTGAAATTCTTGAGGCTCTTTAACCTACAACATATAAGTAACTGAACTTAAAAAACCAACAGTGTAACCAGTAGGTACTGTAGCAGTACTTTCTCAAACACATATTAGCATGTGTTGACAGTTCTGAAAGCAAGGCTGTTGAGCAGTTATGCTGGGAAATAAACATTGCCTAACCCTGAAGAGTAACCACAAGAACAGAAAAACAAGTGTTACTGCAGCTAGTGTCTGCCTCCCACAGCACTCATCTCAGACTACTGAAATAAAAAGATTGAAAGTCACCTGAGGATCTAGCTGATATTTAAATAACTTTCTTGTATCTATATAAAGTCTGCAGTTCAAAAGTCTGGTAACCACTTCCACCTCATTACTCTCCACCCCTCCAGAAAGTCTGGCTACTAGCAAAACAAAATATGCTGTGTCTCAAAAACTTTTTACTAGGTGTATTTACAAGTAATATGGGTATGATCTTAGAGTCAAGCAGAAATAACTGCTTATTCTGATGTTTGGATTCATGAGCCTGGTAGACACCAACATGTGGCCCAAAATGGACGGCAGCTAGAACCTATTTGGAACATTCTGATGAAGATCATGGCATTTTGAAACATTTTCTCAGAGGAAACCACCAAGTCTTATACTAGTTAGCATCCTTTACCGTTATGATGTTAGGCAGGAGAATACATGGTTTGGCTTGAGGGGAATGGAGAGGGCCAGAAATCAAGAGAATCTCTCTTTGTCCTGGTTATTTTTCAAGGGTTGGGCTCAGTTTGTCTTTTCACTTTGAGTTTGCTGAATAATCTTGAGAGAGTCACCCTCCTTGGGAAGAGAACACTTAAGGTGTGATGCATCCTGAAAGGAACCCGTTTGCCATATGTAGATGAAGGATCAGTGAACCACATGTGATGAATTGTAGAAACTCTGGACATAGGGCAAATGTGTGACATGGCCTCAGAACATTTCTGCTTGAAACTCCCAACTGAAAATAAACAGCAAATGTAACAAGGGAGACTCCCAGAAATTCACTTCTTCATGAGTATTATGCAAGCTCTTCAGAGGTTGAGATTTTCTTTCCCTCAAACCATAAAGTGAGATGGTAAGCCTGAGATTCACCAGCAGATCTAGCTCCTGGCAGTAAAAAAAGAAAACATGGCATGGGATGAGCACCTCTTTTTTCATTTGTGCCTCTGTATTTCAGACTGCAGAGAAGAATCACTTCCCAAACCCTACAACAGTTTAAATCCCAAGCACCTTTTGCCCAAAGAAAGTCTATGAACATGCCATCCCCAAAAGTTTCCAGGGGTCAGAGTCATTAAACCCACCATTGTATTGGAGTGTCTGGAACACAAGAAGGAAGTTTCTACTGTGGAAATAAGGTTTGTTCCATACAGTGTTCTGTGTGCCCCTCTACTCCTAAAACAGCAGCAGCCTCATGTGATCAGTTTAGCTTTTGTTAGGAGGGAACAATTTCCACTGCATATGGCTCATGCATAGATGAGATGTGAGCACCACAAGTGAAACCAACTCACACACTTCCACCACTCAGCACACAGAAATTATCCAATGGTGAGGACAATCCTTCATAATGAGACCAGCCTGTGGGAGAAAAAGAAATGTGAAATAGCCCTGTGCTGTACATTCAAATTTCAGCCAAGAGTAAAACTGAAGCAAA
Organism: Dasyornis broadbenti; assembly: GCA_013397935.1. Taxonomy (NCBI): domain Eukaryota; kingdom Metazoa; phylum Chordata; class Aves; order Passeriformes; family Dasyornithidae; genus Dasyornis; species Dasyornis broadbenti. The sequence goes on along the minus strand of VZRN01002709.1, from coordinate 720,331 downwards.
TGGCAGGAATTACATGTTTGCTATGAGGCATGAAGCCAGAGCTAGAAGAATTGCCTCTATTCAGTGTCTCAGCTTTAGAAACCAGGAGTGGATAAACAATTAGACAATGGGTTTGGTGTAGAGTTTCACTGCACTGAGTCAGAAGTGGTGGGGATGTATAGACTAGTACTCTTGGAGAACAGATCCTTGCACGAGGATGAACTGTAGCACCATCAGTGCTGATCCATGAGAAACAAAGAAACCTGGCAGAGATTGAAAAGCACTCCTTCCCCAAGCCATGGATACCACTAACTTCAAAAAGCCGGGAATGCCTGCTACAGTTTGCCAATGTCAGCATTAGACTAAACTGCATGGAATAGTAAACACAGGGAAAACACATTCCAAAGCCCTTTGATGGACTTTGGGGCAGGGATGGGGTGGCCAGAGGAGATTTCCATACTTGAACGCCTTGGCAAGTACAGTCTTGAGCCAGGCTCGACTGCAATTGTGACTGGCTACTTTATTCACTGATTTCTGTAGACACTGCCATTCCTCCAGGTACTGATGATGATTTTTAAGCAGTTTGCCCTTTCCAGCAATACCCCTCACATGCCTCCAGCAGCATCCTGGGCCTCTACAACAGCACTGCTGGGCCACTTGCTGCCCTTCCTGTCACAGCACTGTGAGCTGAGCACTCCTGTTTTATCGAAATAGCAGGACTTCGGCCAAAGTTTTTAGCTGCTCCTTAAACAAACCTTCAGCTTCAGGTCTCACACCCCCAAACAGCACATGCTATGAAAGATAACACTCCTTAAAGCTGGGGTTTGCAGCAGTTCTAGGTTATATTTTATTCTCCAGTAATGGGAAAACACTTGTGTGGGTATCATGTACCTCATAATGCCAGCACTCCCTGAAGAACAAGTTCTGGTTTGAAGCTGCATTCTACCAGCAGACAGTTGGCAATAATGGATATCCACTGCATGATTTAATCCACCTTCCAGTGATTTAAGTCAGCCTGCTACTTCTTTTCACTGGCTGAGTGATCTTAATCCTAGATACAAACATTCATGTATAGCCCCGAGCTTACTTGAGATGCTGTTGCTTGCTGAGCAGTGTTCACAGAAGGATTTCACACTAGATGTCAAAATTTCCCAAATTTGTTCTGTGAGTGGAAATAGGAGATGGGGGAGAAGAATGCAATTAATTGATACAATTAATTCAGTGTTACATGGAGCCATGCATCTGAAGATCTGATTCAATAACAAACTTGAAACCAAGAATGTGAAATTCATTTTGCTTGTCTTGTATTAGATACCTGCTACCTACTGCTATCTGCTCTGGGGACAGGAGGAAAAAGGACAGACAATATATTCAGTAAATGCTGCAATACTAAAGCAATAATCTCCCAAATCCTTCACTTTCGCAGCCATTTCCCACTCCTTAGCTCTTGGCTTTGCTCTGTTACAGGTACTCTCAGGTCTTCATTCACCTTCTATTTCACTCCTTCAGCCAGAGGGCCCTTCACTTGCCAAAGTGCCTTCCTGCTGGCCTGTGTGCACTCATCCAACTGCCAGAGTCACACCTGCTCCCAGTGAAGAATGTCACAGATGACAGGAGAACAACTCCTCATGACCAAGTGGCCTGAAATGCATTGCACAAAGCTGCTGTATTAACTGGCAGCTCCTCTCACAACATCTCATCCCCCTCTCTTCTCACTGCGTATGCCACTTGTCAGATACTGATAAGAATTACTTGCTCTCACTTGTAGCATAAGGAACAAAATGCATCACAACCTGTAGGTAGGAAGTTGATCAGAAATCACAGTTCTTGTTTTTATTGTTTCTCTTAAGTCTATGAATCCTGCAAAGAATGTGTAAAAATAAAAATAATTCCCTATAACCCTTCATTAGTCTAGAATAGAATCTATTTCTGAAAAAATCTGCCAACTTGAGGGCTCAGCCTCAGTAGAAGTCCTTAGATATTATGTCAAAAGGGAAAGTAAATACTTAATTACTTTGATGGTTTTTAAATTTTTACCCTATATACAAAAAGAAAAAAAAGGCCCAATTATGTAGGCCTTGTGCTCTCAGCCTACTGAAGGGGCAAGGAATGGAGGACCCCAGACTCTAAGGCTCTGCATCAACATATATCTTACTAAAGAAGCAAGCACTCAATGGGCTGTCACTATTGAATTTCAATTTCTAGCAAACCTATTCAAAACCAGCTCAAGACTACACAACAATCCACATGATGTAGTATAGGAATACAGCAAGCTTTTACCTAAAGATGGCAAGTTTTGTCCCACACCACTCATTTCTTTATTCATTTCAACATTTTAATGTTGGTTTCCTAAAATATGTTGGGGGTAAGTGTCATGGCAACAAAATCAATAAATTATTTCCTCTTCTGCTGCTCTGAGAAATGATCCTTTTCCCCTCACTGACAACTACCAGCTAAATTAGGTAACGGACAGAAGGCTGATAAAAATCAAAAACATTTATTCAGCCTTTCCAAGCTCCTGACTCACCCCCACCTCTCACTGCAGGTAAGCCAAGCACCAGATGCTCTCCCTCCTCTCTTAGCCAAGAGCGCTGCTCTGAAAGCAACAAGCCTTCTTCCACTCCAGCACTCACACAACCAACCTTCTTCACTTGCCTCCACGGAAAACTAAACCTCTTCTTCCTGCTCCTCCACACCCAGCTCTTTAGGAGACAAATGCTTTCCACTACCTTCTCTCCTGTCTGTCTCTCAGCCTCTCTTAGCACCTGCTGAACTGGAAACACCCGCGTCTCCTGCTTATTTTAACGGCAAGATCTGTAGCAAGCGGGACTTTCCCCCAGCCCATAATAACTACCAGCCCAGCACTGCTTCCAACTCCAGAAGTCCCAGGCTTCCTGGGGGGCAATAGCTCTTGCAGAACTCTTCTGCAGAGAGCCTGAAATCTCTGTTATCAGAGAAGTAAACACGCAATCTTAGTTGATGGGTCATTTCTGGATAACCCATATAACAGATGCAACAGAATGCTAAAATTCCACTGTGCTAATTGGTCCTCTTTTGTTTCTGACCCAGAGCCCTGGGGTTTGCACCAGCTTGCTACAAAGGTGCACTTCTGCAGATACTTGTCAGACCTAAATGAAATAGAGTTATGGCAGAAGGGCAAGAGGGGTGTTAAAAGTAAAGTGGAGAATTAAAGAAAGGTGACATGGTGAGCCTATTCTAGCAGGAAAGGAGAGAGATGAGATTCTTCTAGCAGTTTTCCCACTGAATGCAAAACTGTAGGACTTCCCTATTCTTAATATTGCAAAAACTATGCACAGGAAATGTTCCTACAAGGTAAATGCAGTCTTCGCTTAAGCAAAATTTACAGTCAAGCTTTCACTGCCTTCCGTCTCTTGATTGTCAGAGCATTTTTATTTACCACACAGAACATTAACAGTGTGATGATCTATTGCTCAAATCCTCTCTGAGACACCCTCCATAGGCTTTGTCTGAAATTGTGCCATTTGCTTACTACAGTGCATTACATCTCTGGAAATGTACAGGAACAGTGTGTGTGCAGAATACAATGGGCACTTTGTGCAGCAGAGCTAATCCTTTGGGTTTACAAGCCGTGAGCTCCAGGGTTGGGAAAAGGCCCCCTTGGCACCCTGTATCCTTGCCCCATGGTTCACTCAGATTAAGAATGCTTTTTGTGTTTTTAATTATGTCATTCACTACTTACATAAAGTCTTTCTAGTAATCTCCACAAAAGATGGTGTATAGTCTGTAACATATATGATGTATCTCCTGAAGACAGCTTTGAGAAATTCAGAGATCTGGGATAGAAGAAGGTTTTCCAAATCCAGGATAGTGTTTGGACCACATATGTCAAAGCGACTCTTTGCTGCTGCTGCTGTCTTTTATATACTTAGCCTGCTCCTCCTTCTCCCCCTTGGTTTCCTTGTGTTTTGTCCCTATTTGAATTTATTTGCCTTAGTTTTTCTTATTATACATTTTTGTTCTCTGGATGATTGCTATTTGAGCTGCACTATGCAGTGCAGAGCCACCAGCTCTACTCCCTGCTTGTGTGAGAAACCCTAAGGTCCTGCTTCAGAAAGACATTGTTGATTTTGGTGGACCTTAAGGACACAATTAGGCACTGCTTGCTGAATACAGCTCTTTCCAAACCAGGAATACTGCTAGGAGCACAGCTTCAAGGAAAAAAGCCAGACCTGAGGAGTAAAAAGGCCTGACTAGTGGCAGGCAGAAGAGTTGGAAAGCAGAGCTCCAATTAAGGTAAGCACCTGGTGGACTCCTTCCTGCCCAAAGAAAACCACAACTTTCCTGCCGTTTCACTAAGGGTCAGCTGCTGTCAGCTGCCTCATCGTGCTTGTTGTTTCCTCATCTGCAGGTTTCTCACCTGGGAAATCCCCTAGCCCAAAGAAAATCTGTTGTTCAGAGATGAGCTAGAGAGTCAACACTGTGTTTGTGCAGCTACTTTCAAATACACAGGCATCTTCACTTCTGTGGGTTCTGTGAGCTCCAGCTAGAGGGTGTGTGCTCTGACTCACAGTATCATAATACACACATTAACACTTTTCACCTAAACAATGGCATCAAGTGCATTATTCAATATTTTCATCATATAATCACTAAAGCATTTCCGTATGTTAGTAAGTATCACCACATTGCAATTTGAACTGCCTGTACAGGATTATTTCTGAAAGGTATTGCAAGTTACAACATTGAAACACAAAGAATGAAAATAAAATTTATCTTACTTATTAAATGAAGGTTTATGATTTACAAACAAGTGCTGTCATGACACTGTACTAATTAGTGCAACAAGTAATTAAGCCTGCATCCTTATTTTTGTCTGTACAAGATTTCTGTTGCAAGCCTCAGCCTTCACAGTACAGCTCAAAAACCAGGCAGTTATGGGAGGAGGACACAAACACATCCTAAGTGACTGGATGTGATTATATAATGATCTTATTTCTCTTATTCTGAGACACAGCATGGCAGTTCTGCACTATGGAATAAATACACTCTTATCAGAAAGGCCCAGCTGGTTCTCCAAAAAGCATCCCACTCACTGAAGAGATTTATTATGAATTTTTTAATATGAAGGTTTCTTGGAAAATGCATGACATCATGTCATGATGTGTGAACACTCACTGTGCTTTGTTCAGCACTTGTGCTATGCAAAATCATCAAAAACTGTTAAACAGTCAGCGCTACCCCATGGCGTTTTGCTGTCACCACTGTGGGACAAGCAGTCCCTTGTTCTGGGCTGTTGTTGACCACGGCCATGGTTCAGATGAGCCCTGACGTGCTCAGCTGGACAGAAGAGCACTGGCAGCTGTGGGACAAACACATGCAATTAGCCAGCACCTGCCATGCACAGCACTCCCAAGCCTCATTCAGAACACGAAGCTGTTCTCTGGTAGATAAGGAGGCTACTAAAGACAGAATAACCACACTGGAAAGAAGACCACAACTTAGACAAGCAACTGTTGCATTGCCTGGATAGTATTAGGGAAGGACAGTATACCCCAGAAATGAAATGTACTGTTACTAAGGGGAAATCTCCTGTTTCTCACAGGTACAGGCAGAACTAACTGCAGAGATGCTGTGGGTTCTGCTGCAGGTGTTTGGCAGGAGGGAAGACAAGAGGGGGTTTGAGAAGAGCTACTCACAGATTGCACCAAAAAGTTAAGGTGGTAACTGTTACACAGACCACTAAACCTTTCCTTCCTTCCAGCTCCAGCAGGCATCCTAAGTTCATTGTCCACTTGAAGTTTACAGGTAAGGCTTTGTCCTAAATCCAAATGACTACCAGCATGTTATATACTCTGCTAAATGTCACTGAACTCATCCTCTTACTGAACAAGGTTTTCCTTTGTTTGTTTGTTTTTTTTTTTAATATACACAACCTACCAAAAAGAAAATTAATCTTCTCAGGCAGGTGATGAATATTCCCACTGTAGAATGTATTGAACCACTTAACTGCAGAGAACACAAGCCCATTGCCTAGCAGACCTAGCCAGACCACATTTTCCACTACATTTTTATTTTGAAAACAGCTGAGTGCACAAAAGTCAGTTTCATTACCCAAGTAAATAATCTGGGCTAAGAGTAAATCCACCAATGCACTTGGAAAACTATCAGTCTGTATGCTAAACACATTCCAGTTAGTGCTATTTGAGCCCCTTTATGTTTGTTTTCCTTGAATCTGAGTGAATGCATTTGATTCTGGTGAATGATAAGTCCTCTGAAGAGCTAACTAAGTCCACATTTATCTTTTCAACATTTACTCGAAATAAATTCTGGATTACACAATTACTCTGAAGCAATATAAATTGTGCATTGAAAATCCACGTTGCCAGTGCTCTCCTATGACAGTTATATTCAGGAAGTGGAACTAATGCATGAATTGGGAAACTAAGCAATAAAACAAATGACAGATTTTCAGTCACCTGTCTGCAAACCATCTGTATACCTAGAATTCCCTAGGACAATGTGTGATAACTGCTAAACAGTAAACCATGTTTGTGATATATCCACAGGAAGCTCAACAATAAGCAAATAGTTCTGTAGGCAGATGAACTGAAGAAAAACTGTTTCCTAGGCTAATCAGCATTGGGTAACTTACGCCCAAAAAGGGGAAAATTCTGCTGCAGCTTCCCATCCTCACGGACAGGGATCTGTCCTCTAGCCACTTACCTGTTTTCAAAAGACATCACTATGACATTACTTGTTTTTATCACTTGAACTCACAGAACAAGATGAAAATGTCTTAAGTGAAAAACAGACATGGAATTGAGTAAGCCTGGCTTCCATAACAAAAAAACCAACCAACTAGGAGGTAATAAGACCATGCAAAGGAGACTCCAGAAATTTGGCTCTGGATTTTAATGTCTTTTTCCTTGAGTAAAATTTATGTGGTGACTGCATTGGTTCCTCTGTAGTCTAATGAGGTCCAGATTTTCTTTAATTTAAAAACATGTGCTTGAATAGTTGATGCTCAGCCTGAAGTGTTACATGCCAGGTACCTTTGATTTCAATCATATAAAAACCAGGATTGTATGCTAAGGACTCTAAAGATTTATAAAAGCTACAGTAACAATCTCACCAATCATTTAAGGAAAGAGAAGTTTTAGGGCTCACCTCTACTGTACATAGCCATTTGCACCAAGAAGCTATTTGGTAAATCTTACTTTGCAGAAACATGGCCCATACTCTTCCTCAAAGGTGGGATGATCAGCTTGAAGGACAAATGCTGGAAACTTAGGATAACTCCTAGGGAAAACTATTACTGTGAAAAATTGCTCCTGATCCTGAAAAAGCCTATTTAAGTCTGAGCTAGCGAGACAATCACTGATATGTTAAGCCTTTCCTGAAGGACATTAGGTGATTTCAGATATCTACAGTATATGGATCAGTGTACAAGTCATAGAATCACAGAATCATTTAGGTTGGAAAAGATCTTTAAGATTATCCAGTCCAATCTTTAATCCAGCACTGTCAAGCCCACCATTAAACCATGTCCCTAAGTGCCACATCAACACATCTTCTAAATTCCTCTGGAGACGGTGGCTTAACCACTTCCCTGGGCAGCCTGTTCCAATGTCTGATAACCCTTTCAGTGAAGAAATTTTTCCTAATATCCAATCTGAACCTTTCCTAGTGCAACTTGAGGCCATTTCCTCTTTCGCTTGTTATTTGGGAGGCTAATACCTGGCTACACCCTCCTTGCAGGGAGTTGCAGACAGCAATAATGTCATCCCTGGGCCTCCTTTTCCCCAGTGGGAAACTAAACACCTTCAGCTCCCTCAACTGCTCTTCATCAGACTTGTGCTCCAGACTCTTCCCCTGCTCTGTTACCCTTCTCTGGACTCACTCCAGCACCTCAATGTCCTTCTTGTAGCAAGGGGCCCAAAACTGGATACAGTAGAGATGCAGCAGTGCAGCATCACCAGTGCTGAGTGAAGGACATTCTACACTGTACTCAGGTAATGCATTCTGGGAAAGAAACATTTCCAGAGCTCAAAGGGAATTACTCTCATATAGCTCAATGTACCACATATGCCTGCTCCAGAACAAGTTTTCAGGCAATGAACTAAACTACTCTCAGCTTAAAGGGAAGAAACCACAGCCAGAATTTAAAAAATGGATGTCGAAGGTCTCCAAAGCTACACTAAAGGAGCCCAATTTTCAAAATGTCTTTGAGCCCGGCGCCCTCAGAAATGGAGAGCATTGATACGGCTTTTCAGGGACATATTGGATGATGGGGAAACCTGTGAGCCAGCTCCCATAGTGCTAGCTGGTATAGCTTATGCTTCTGTGTCATACGACATGCCCATGTTTCCCCCTTTGCCTGGCTTTCCTGGAAATATCTCTAAATTTCTGCACAGCACTTAGTCATATGAGTGATCATTTCTGTACTTCACTCTACAAACTGAGCCCTTTTTGTAGTTTGATGACACATTTTTGCAACTGTCCTCTGCTATAGAGATATGATCTATCTTCTGCATCAGGAACTGACTCAGGAGAGGAAAACATACTGTCATGTTAAATGATGTCATTGTCACCTAGTGTTCCTGAAAAAAATCCCCAAGAGAACTCTCTGAAGTCTGTCTGCATATGACACATAACATCTAAATTGCTTGTATAGCACTTAATCCATTTATTGGCATAAACTATGCTGGTAAAAAGTATTAGCTTCTAGAGTGTCAGGAAAACCTGTGCCCAGCACCCTGTGCCTGGGCATTTCTGAGAATGCAGGGATCAGACTCTCAACCAATACACAAAGGTATCCTGGTTCTCATTCTACAAGAAAGTTGCTTGATTGGGCTTCAGAGTGCCTTTATCTAGTTTATATTACCTTCCCATATGGGTTAAGTTTGGGCATCTGTGAATTACTATGGGGTAACTCATCCTATCTCAGTCAAAGTATCTGGATTTTAGGCATCTGTAGGGCTGATAGTCAGGTGTCAGTATGTAGGTCTCAGGGTTATTGTAAAGATAAAGAGAAGTCATAACACTGTAATAAAAGTGAAAGATGCCAGCACAGTGGCTGGAGAGCAGGAGACACGGGCCAGATGCAGGTCTTGGACTGATAGTGGATATAGTGCAAACATAGGCAATAAACAAGAAGAGGAGGAGAGAAGAGCAAATCACTGCTTCATAAACAGTTTTTTTTCATAAGGAATCATACCAACACTGCATTTAAGAGACTACATAGGTTAAATACATAGGAGACAATGAATTAGAGAGTTTACAGTAATAAGGCAATGAAGCAGTATGTGTTCACAGATAAGTAAGGCTGGCTTAGCTTCTCAGGCCCTGTTTCTGGGAGCAGGGTTATCTGCTGGCTAAATCTCCTTCGCAGAAGAAGCAATAAAAGTTCTTGGCTGCAGAAGAACTGTCAGTGGTTCCAAAGGGAAAAAGGAAAAAAAAAAAAAAGTCAACTCAGGCAAATCTCCCATTGCTGCCAAGAAGTCTACAGCAGCGCAGGAGTCACCAAAAGCTGTGGGATGGACCAGCCAAAACAGAGCACCAGGACATTGCCCAGGGGAGGCAGGATCAGGAAAAGGGGCTGGTTTTCATAGAGAGGACACAGCAGTAGGAAACTTAGTCCCACAGTGCTCCCTCACTCTCCCCAGAGTGGGATGAGGGAGACAACTGGAAGGGCAAAAGTGAGAAAGCTTGTGTGAGATAAAGACAATTTAATGAGGAGAGGGAAAAACAAACAAAAAACAAACAACAACAACAACAAAAAAAAAAAACAAAAAAAAACCAAAAAAAAACCCAAAAAAACCCAACCAAAAAATCCCAAATAAACAAAAAAACCCAACAAAACCAAATTATACAAAAGCAATCACTTAACACCAGCCACACCAATACCCAGACAGCTCCCAAACAATGGCAACCCCTGGAAAACTCACCCCAACCTCACTGCTGAGCATGATGTTATAGAGTACAGAACATCCCTTCGGTCAGCTGGGGTCAGCAGTCCTGGCTGTGTCCCCTCCCAGCCTCCTGCCCACCCCCAGCCTACTCACTGCAGGGGCAGAATGAGAAATGGAGAAAGCCTGGATGCTGTGTAAGCCCTGCTTGGCAGGAACTAAAACATCTGTGTGATATCAGCACTGTTTGGTGACAAATCCAAAGCACAGCACTGCACAGCTGCTGTGCAGTAAATTAACCCCATCTCAGGCAGACCCAGTACAGGGACCCACTTGCACCCTTAAAGCTGTTAAAGCTGACTGAACCTTGTCAACAGCCATTATCCCATGTTCAGCCTCCAGCTGCACTTGAGTAATGGTTTCCAGAGGAGTGGAATTCAGGCTTGGGTGCTTCACTCTCTTTAATGAATCAGTAAGAGACAGATTCACTTATTTTACACAAAACTCGGGGAGCTGACTTGCACAGCTTACACAGAAGGCTGTGTGGATAGACAGACAGACCACACACCTGGGCTAGTGACCTAGATGCAGACTAAAGACAGGAATAAAAGAAAGTCTTACTGCACAAAGGCCAGTGAAGCTGAAATCTGTGCTGGTAAAAAGACATCCACTTAAAAACTCTGTGTTTCTGCCACAGACCTGAGCAACACTCTTGAAGTTGAACACACTGCAAACTCTGCTGGATTTGGTTTTTGCCAAATGTCAGAGTACTCGTACACTGGGAAACAAATTTTGCAGAGGTGGGATCTCATAGACTCATCGACGTTCAGATTCTTGAAAAGGGTCAAAGTTCCCCAGCTAAGTGGACATTTTGGATTAACAGTTTATGCCTTCAGTGGCAATCTTTAGGGAAAGCAAATATACGGGTCACATGAGACTGCTGAAAACCAGTTACTTTTACTTTACATATCACAAATTACAGGCTCATATAGACACAATAACCACCCACATGCACTTTGCCACTTTTTCAGCAACCTCACAACAGCTCTCTACCATCAGAGGTCACTGAGCAATCTAGTCCAGTGTTATTCAGTCTCTCTCAATCTCTCTCCTTAGCTGACCTTAGAATCAAGCAGCAACAAAACAGATTTCTCTCCTTCCCCCATGTCCTATCTTTCCTCCACCAGCAACAGGCTTACTTTCCTTAAAAGCAAAGAAAAAGGCTAAGCAGAGGTGCTTTTATATATAATTTGCAGCTACTTTGCTAAGCTCTCATCAGTCTCATCATGTAATCACCTCCCTTGAATCTCCATTACACTCTCACCTTTATGTCCAGATTCAGATTATAAATAATGTTTTGCCATGGAAAGCAGTCATTTTCTTACTCATGCAGGTTCCACTGGGATGCACAGCTACCAGTGTTTCACCACCTCATGCTGCCTGAAAGAATTTCTTTTGTTCTTTGCAGTGGCTCAACTGAGAGGCAGGAGAAGAACTGATACAATTCCCTATTCCAAATTCAGTTTGCAGTCTCACCCAAACATACCAACTGCCCAATAGCAAGCATTATTCATCAACTGTGCCCAAACATCCTATCTTTTCACAATGATTCTGCAAAAATAAAATGCCACTTTTTGAGCACTGGCCACTCCAGTAGGCCTAACATATTACTCATCTGACATAATATCTGCTTCAGAAAGCATACTGCAAAAATATCCAGCTGACTATTTTGCAGTGGTGTTTTCACCTGTGAGTCATTGCTGACTTGCAAGCATGAACGTGAATGAATGTTATGCAACTTTTACTGAATAAGCCACTGGATCAATTCAGTCATCTCAGCACTTCCTGATGACGTGTTGATATTTTCTGTACTTTTGAATGAAAAGAAGCTTAGCAAAAGCTACAACATGCAATATTCACACATTGAAAAATGCACAGAGAAGTTAAGAAACAGAAATAATAAATGAGTAAATCATAAAAGACTAAAACCAACACTGAAACTAGTTATACCGAGCTCAAACTAATGAGTCTGTGGATCAAATCCAGTGGAAGTGATTATGCTCAATACATGGCTTCTAACTTCACCACTTTCTGCTTCATTGCTGGCAAAACCTGACAGAAGTCTGGTTACAGAGAGTGAAAACAGAGGAAGTAATTATTTTATGTTTTACCTTCCCATGTTTGCTGTACCTTAACCTAAACAACTTCCTTTCCTTCGGTAAGCTTTATTCAACTTGATGTTGCATTTAAAAGAAGTTACTTTCTTTTTCTGACCCAATTCCTCACACATATATAACAGGTGGAGAACTGGATGTCATCCTTTCAAGTTCTATGATTTTCTTATGGCAAGAAAGTTACACTTCCTAATATTCTTAGGTTTTTACATCAACAGTTAGAAGGCCCTTTACTGGAACAGCTGCTGACTTGTTATGATTGGATATCTTAGAACCACTGGCCATCAGACATAACTCCTTCAATTGCAAGTTTTTTCATAGTGTGTTACAGACCACTGACTTACAGCTTGGCTCTCAATGAATTGCTCTTCTGTAGTGTAGGATGAACAGCAACCTTCTGGGAATTAGAAGACAGAAAGGTAAAAGGAAGATAAAAAAGGAAATTAACAGCAAAAATCCTGAATGTCTACTTGTGGGTCACCAGTTCAGAGGTCCGACCACAGTAGAAAAGCAGGTCTGTATCTGGAAATGAACCAACACACTCCTGTGCCTCAGCTGCAGAGGTCAGGTACGCCCATGGAACAGGCCTGTTGCGTGTATTCAGTGATGCTGATCACTGTGCAGCCTTTTAGGATGACCAGCTGCCATTATTGCAAGAAACAGCGCTATCACCTTAAAGAAGTCCTCTTTTCCAGCTTCATGGCTGAAAGAAACCAGAGAAAAGGGCCTCTACAGCTTCATACACGTTATTTCTTTGATCACAGCTGTCTCAGAGGTTGTCTGTAAAAAAGAATGCCATGAGCACAGCAACTGCAGGTGTCCCCTGTGATCTGCTGAGCACTCAAAGTCTGACAGCTGAAGCAGAAACTGAATTTCAGCTAACAAAATTTCAGTTGGTGCTCACAAAGGAGTGCTTGACTTCTGCCTCTGGGCTGTCCAGTGTGGAAGGGGCAGTGACCAGAAGCCACAGAACCTGACAAGCATGTAAGGCACCCCACAGCTCCCAATCGGTGTAGCCACTTAGAAATTCACAAGCATTATTTGCACTCACAGTGCCTTTGATGATTATGTGGATGGTCTCATTGTGTCCTTCCAAGAAATCCATTAAAACAGATTCAGTTTGTATACAATATCATTGGTGCTCATTTCTAAGATCTAAACTAGCATTTCATGCTTTGTGACAGAAAAGGACTAAGCACTGAACAACAAATGTGCTTCCTTTTGTTTCTCAGCTTTCAGTATTTTGCACAAAGATACAACATTAGCCCATAAATACCAATTCACCCACAGCAATGGGAGGGAGTCCATTTGGGACTCTCCATTTCCCTACCCTTTACATTGCTATAGTGGTCACTGCAGTCTCCTGGTGTAGAAATAAATAGCTGAAAATAAAATAAATCTTTCAATCACTGCTCAATGCAAGAATGTGTTTACATTTACATTATACTCTGTTTTCCACAGCACACACAATACCACAAACTGATATAGTACACACTAGAGAACACAATCTCTTTTGTGTCCCATCTTCTGAAAGTATCAAAATACTTCTTAAATGTGAGATTTTTTTGTTTGTTTTTTGCCTTCTGAGTATTTTCCTAATTATTCTTTTATCACGGCCATGCCAATACCTTTTGCCATTTTGTGTGCAGTCATTAGTTACAACAGCACAATAGGCAATATTCTGGCATTTTGGATTCCTGTCACAGCCAGTCCAGGAAGGCTCAGTGACACAGCGCACTGCTGTCACTATAGCTTACAGTGTTTTCTCAGCCCTCCAAAGCTTCTTGTTGTGCTTCTGAAATGTCAAAGTTGCTGAGTGCTGACTCCCAGGTAAAAAGGGCTTCTTGACTTTTTTATATTCAAGCCTTACCTCCACCTTTTGCAAAAGTACTGCCAAATGTAAGCCACTAGAGCCTTTTCATTTTTTAAACAGTCCTTTTTAAAGCAAGTCTTTAACTGGAGACTTATTAGTGATGTTGATATGAATTTAAGCAATTACTTGATGTAACACAGTGATTTGTCCAAATTAAAATGAGCTAAAGGGATTCTGAAGATGAAGCTAAACATCTGATACTCACTCCTTTATTAAGACACCAGAATGTGTGGTGAAAACAACACTGTGCAAACACTCAGTGGAGTGTGGCTCACTTCTGGCAGAAACCTGTTCATTGCCTCCCTCTCCTCCCATCTTCTGCAGCTCTGCATTACATTAACCTCACATCAACAAAAGAGACTGTTAGTCAAGCTTACCTTTGAGAGAGCTGCAAGACATAGGCTTTATAATTCTGTCCCCTTTTATTCCCTTGTCCTTCCAGAGACCCCCTCTAACCATGAAACCACTTAAGGTGTTACCACAGGAAAGCATCAGTACAGACAGACAGATTCTGTCAAAAGTGTAAGATTGTGGCTACACTGTAAGAATGCAGGCAGAGACATCTGTCATTTTCTGTTTCCTTTCTTCCCTTGTTTCTTCAGTTTTATTGGAAAAGGAACTATTTACACAGACAAAATAAAATGAAACTAGATCTTTTCATCTTACAGATGCTGTGTAGGAACTGAAACAGGGAGAGGGGCTACATGGCCTTTTCCTGTTCTCATGAAGAGCTCCCTGAGATGATATAAAATAATGTTACTTCCCTGAAGTCCACAGAACTCCCGTGGTTTACATTTTCTGTATGTCACTCACCGGATCTAAAGCAGAAGTGTATGAAAAGAGAAAAAATTACTGAGCAAACTCATGCGGGAAAAGTTCTGATGTAATATCTGCTACTATAAAACTGCATGTTTAGATCTTATCATGTTCTTCGGAATAGTAAACTAATTTCTCTCAGATAAAATGCCTCGTATCTCCCACTCTTAAAATTCTTACTTCAGATTGCCCCATTTTGCATGTTGCAGTCTTCCACTATTACTTGGTTCACATCACCCTTTTAATCGGAATAAGAGTTTTTACACCAGTTATAAAAAAATGTTCTTATAGCTCAATTTTTTTCTTTATTTTGGCCATGCAAAATAAAACATCAGTCTGGCATTTGTATAAGGACTTTGTTCTGTTCTGTTTAAAGTTCCTATTAACAGAGTCCATAAAACTATTTTTATTTCACAAAGCATTTTAGAGTTTCATATTCCTGTAATTTAAAACAATGAGCTATTTTGGGAAGGGCAAAACAAGGTGGATTCCATTTATAATTATTCTGCTGCTATGCATTTGTAGCTAAACTCTAAGTTATGTAATAAGAAAACAATAAATATTAAAAACCTCTGCCAAAAACCAGACTGTATTTCTTGAGCGGATAGAAAAATAGTGCTGTAAGAGAGGGAAAAATTCTCACCTCAGTCTGTGGGACAAATGCCTGCAGGTAAGTACACATCAACAATATAATAAAATAAAAAAAACTAAATAAGGAGGTAGGATCTATTTTTACTACTTTTTTTGTAGTCCCAGTTTTAAAATTCAGCTCTTTTGGTGAGAACAAGTCAGGCATAAGATGTTTAACAAAGGTGAATTTGAGATTTACTGCGTAGTTACAGAAATCAACTTTTCCACTTGATCAGAAAAAATAAGCAACAATGAACAGATAGACAGGTAGATATATAATAGATATATATCATTATAAGAAAGAGTTGATAAATGGACACAGTATTTTGCAGTGATTGCACAGTGATTTTCCATAAATTTTTTTGTTCTATGGATCTAATGTAATGACTGCAATTCCTTGCAAAGGAGACAGACCCCTTACCCTTGCTACTTGCAGGGAGGTTATTTACTACTGTTAGTTCACATAGCTTCATTTGAGATTTGCAATCCTGCATTAAAGCCAAAGCTGATCCCACTGGGCATCTGTAATTATGTCCACATGACAAACACACTTACTACACACCCTGCTCTTGAACGTGCAAAGAGATAGTGACTCTCTAATGGTGTGCAAGACAATTTTTTTATTTCTAATGAGCTACTAGAAAGTCAGAGGCGCATTTTCATTCACAGCTATGATTTAAAAGAGACTAATACGTGAACTCTAACTGGACTGCATGGACATCTGCCGAATATCACTAATTTTTTTTTTGCACCAAAAAGCCTTTCTATTACAAGTAACCTTCACAACGTTGCTCTTTCCCAAATGAAGAAGGAAGCTCATAGGGTTCATCCAACCAAAGGAGGAGCAAGTTCTCACCCCAGCAAACCTCCTCCCGAGCCCCCACCAGCCCTGAACCCCACGGTGCCACATTCCCAGCCCGGTACTAACACAAGCTCTTAGTGCAGAACGGCAAACAACTGCAGAGTACAAGGACCACGGGGGGATTGGTTTACGGCCACTGTTTTTACACGAAAGGCACTCCTACAGAACAGCAGCTGCTATCCAGCAACTGCTATCAACACAAGGCTTTAACCCAACAGATCGTTTGAAAAAGCAAGTCTGCCCCTCTCCCGGCCATCAGCCATTACCCGCCAACGGCCGCCTCTGCCCACGACGCCGCGCCGCTCTCGTCTGGCCAGAGATCCCAGGAACGTGGTGAGCCGTGTCCTGCCCGCTCACGCCATGAAGCCACAACACAAGCCACATCACATGGTCACCCACAGAACCCGCCGGCCACAGAGACACCACTTAACCACTGTGCACGCCGGCACGCTGCCTGAGGCACGCCTCGCACGGTATGTAAGGGCCTTCCCGATTGGCCGGCCTTCTCCGAAAGACGCCCGAAAGGGCCGGGATAGCCAATCGCAGTTCTCAGCTCTCCCGGGGGGATCTCCCCTCACGCCGGGCAGGCGGTGTGGGCCGCGCTGAGCGCGGGAATTCGCAGGATTTGCTGAGTTCCGTGTTCTCTCTGCCAGCACCTCTGGCCCGGCTGGGGACAGGCCACACCAGCCCCTCTGACTCCGGGGAAGCCACTGCTACACAGCGGGAAAGACCACGGCCAGGACAGACCGGGGTGAGAGAGCGTCGAGGACAGGCGGTAGGAGAGGGGCGCAAGCAGCGCTGAGGGGGCTGCGTGGGCTGAGGGCACAGAGATACCAGGGAGCCCCTGGAACCCCGATCACTGCCGGGACAAAGCCTGCTGGTGGTTGGCGACCACGATAGTCTATGTCTCCCTTTTACTGTACATTTTCTGCAAATTTTCCTTGATGCTGGAGTTAAGACTGAGAACTTATGCCTAAGCATTGCCCTTTCCTCATTTCCCTGAAAACGGCTCCTGTTTCTTTTCAGATTGAGAGAGCTGCAGGGTTTCTTCTGAATCTACTACTAAAGAACCACCAGGTAGGTCTACTTAGGCAGTTGTCTCTCAAGAAAGACGTTGAACTTGAACACAACTAAAATTCCTTCTAAGAGTATTTTCCACAGAATTCCTTTTTCATCTAATGGGTAAGTCTCAAACTCAACCTTTTTATTTGGAAATGTGCAAACATTTCCTGTAGATCTGCTCAGCAGAACAAATGGTATGGTACAGCATATCTGTATCAAAATGATCTGGCTTGATTCAGCATTAAACCACATCCTCCTGCACTGGTTGTGCCTTATTTCCCTCTTTGCTATAGAGGCAGCACCACAGGCTGCCCTGTTCCGAGCGGACGTGGGGCACTGTGGCAGGCACAGGTTACCCATGAGCCTGGCCCTGAGCAGCAGTGCTGCACGGGAACATAAACCCTTTTTTTTCACAAAGCACAGTGGTAGCATCAGCAGACTTTACTCCTGAATGTGTTATTTTCACACGTACAAAACCAACTTTTTGCTCAACCTGACACCAAAACTATTTGGGTTTCTAGAACAGATGTTCACTTCCTCTCTCACCCCCTCAAACTGCACAAAACTTTCACTCCAGAAAGAAGGGTTTCCAAAGCAACCTTCCTCTGATCACCTCTGTCTCATAGAAAAGGGCCATCTTTGCTAAAGACATGAATTTCATAGAAATTAGTCTAGAGAACCATGTTCCAGCAAAAGGTAGTAGGTATCACAAGTGCTTTCAGATCTCCATTCAGATGCATTTTGTTACCTCTGCTCTATAACTTAATCACATATACGACTGTCTTGTTGATTCAAGCATTAATCTCTATAAAACTGGCTGAGCTGTATCTTTTACAAGCAGAAAAGAATAACGAAACCCAAGTTATTTGCATTTGTACTTCTAAATAATTCAGAGGCTGCAGAGTGCTAGAGTTTTGACGGAAAGGAAGGTGATTTGAAGTGTGTTCCCTGGCAGTTAGTTAAACCTGTCACAACCCATTAAAATCCACACCCGAGCTCCATCTGTGTAGCTGCGGACCAAACTGTGCAGTCTCGCTCCTTCCTGTCACTTGTATCAGTTCCAACTTCACAACGTTTTAATCTGGTAACAGTTCGGCGCCTGTTAAATTGTCCCTTGCGGGGCAGCTCTAACATGGATGTTATCGAAATGTGCACGTCCATCAGAGGGTGCAGAGGAGGGAGCGAAAGGCGCGGGAGCGGCACGGCCGCGCCCGAGGCCGGCGGAGGGGTCCGCGCGCGCCGCCCTGCG
>VZRN01002709.1:678207-701711 GCA_013397935.1 Dasyornis broadbenti | reverse complement strand
ACCTGCTGGCGCGGGATGCGGCCTCGCGCTGACGTCACGCCCAGATGTTCCCAGGCCACGCCCCGCGGGGTCCGGGCGGCTCCGGGCAGCGATAACGGGGAGCGCCGGGTCCGCTGTCACAGCGCGATGGGAGGGCTGCGAGACCGTATCGCCAGCTCATTGCCTTCTTGAGAAAACGACATCAATCCATGCTCCGAGCAACAAGCTGCCAGTGCCAGGATCTATCTGCTGTTCTTTTTCTCTTTCCTTGGACCGCCAACGCTTTTTCGATTTAGTGACAAGCTGGGTGTGATCGTCACGAACAAAGTGTGGGTTTGATGGCTGCTAAATCAGCCTTTACTCCTACAAATCGATCCTAAGAAATAAGGGAGGGAAAAGTCTGCTTGTGTAATCTTTATAAAAAGGGAAAGAGCACTGTTGTGTTGGGTTTGTTTTTTCTTTTTTTGTCTTCGTCTGTTTGGATTTCTTTTTAAACTTATGAAAAATGGCAACAGCAGCATATGTGGATCATTTTGCAGCAGAGTGCCTTGTTTCTATGTCAAGTCGTGCTGTTATCCATAGTCCCAAAGGAGAGCCTGATCCCCAACCTGATGCAGCAGTACTTCCTTCATCCAATGAAGAAGATAGACGGGAAGTCAGAGAAACCGGGAAAGACAATGGATCATCATTACTTGTGGTAGCTAGCATTTTAGCAGATCTGAACCAGCATGTCCCCAACTCACCTGCTCTAAGGATGGAAAAAACAGAGACGCTTGATATAACAGAACAAATACACATTTCTATTGCTCCTAAGGAGTTTGGGGAAGAAAGTCTGTCTTCAGCTGGTAAGCATGGAGGAGAAAGAGCAGCCACACCTACTAGCCTGGCTGCAGTAACTGAGCCAAGCCCCAGACAAAAGAACAAACGCATAAGAAGCTGGACTGACCCTGGATCACCCCAGAAAAAGCACAAATGCCACTATGTGGGGTGTGAAAAAGTTTATGGCAAATCTTCCCATCTTAAAGCTCATCTAAGGACCCACACAGGTTAGTTACAATCCAGCCAGAGATTTATTTGTTACAGCTTGGTAATTAAAATGAAAACCAAAACCAAACAAACTTTTATTTGGCCACTGTTATGGTTTCACCTCTTGGAACTCAAGCTCGGGAAAACCAAACAACAACAACAAAAAAAACCCCTCTGGGAATAAACCCTTACTGGGCATAGATTCAAAGCTGATGTTGCCCTTTTTTATTAATGTCACAGGGAACGGCATGCGGCTCATCTGTGTGGATTGTACCAAGCTGTAATGTTTAGCTGCTGGCCTTCTTGTTCTGTGTGTCTTCTACTTCCCTTTCCAGTACTTCTTACCTCACCGTTTTTCCTATTCCGTGCTCCCGTCACTCACTTTATACCAGCTTATCACTTCCCTTGCAAGTATCAATACTCCTGATATTTTAAAATTAAATGTTCTAGAGGCACCTACGTGGCTGTGTGTCTGTTTCTTTCTTTAGCAGACACTTTGTGAAAGCTAGAGTTAGCAGAAGGTAGACGAGAGGCTGAACACGTGTCACAAGGAGACACCATAAGTGAGGAGAGAGGGGGATATGGGCAGTGTCTGAAAAGCTTTTGGCAGCTGGGTAACACCGAATTCAAAAGAAAAAAACCATTTGAATTCAATCAGTACCTTGTACTCATCAGTGTTCAGTGCTTACTTCTTGGTGAAGACTGAGCACTTTTTTGTTGCTACTGTAATTTATGAGACACACCCACAGAAAAAGTGGAAGTCTTGCAAGTGTTGTGAAAGTTGCACTGAAAGTATTAGGAGGGCCATCTTGAAACAGGCCCCATGACTTGCCACACCTCACACCTCTGCCTGGCCCTGGGAAACAGGATGGCTTCCAGTCAGACAGGGGACACCAAAAACTGAGGAGACCCATCTCTGCTGAAGGCACCAATCATAGCGCATATGTTGAGGCACCACACT
Source organism: Dasyornis broadbenti (assembly GCA_013397935.1). Taxonomy (NCBI): domain Eukaryota; kingdom Metazoa; phylum Chordata; class Aves; order Passeriformes; family Dasyornithidae; genus Dasyornis; species Dasyornis broadbenti. The sequence continues at coordinate 699,745 of VZRN01002709.1, read as the reverse complement.
GACTAGAGCAGACTTGTGCAAGCTGTTCCACTGAATAATTTCAGATGGCAAATTTGTTTACTAAGATGTATGGTCAGTTCTCTTATGAAGAGCAGTAAGAAAGAGATCCGCAGAACTAAACATGACATAACTCCTGAGCAGTTTTAGCTCTGAGGTGTCAGCCTTACCCATGCTGGCTCTACCTTCAGTGTGCCTTCAGCTTTTCTGTTGCCTTCCTGAGATAAAGCAAGAGCCATTTTAATTTGAGGGTATGCTTTGCTCCCCGTGGGAGAGAAGAAAGCCCCATCAAGTCTGAGCATATGGGTGGACAATTCCCTGTGGCACACAGCCAAAGGAACAGCGTGTTCCTGGCACCCCAGGCAGCCTGTCCTGCTTTGCACTGTGTAACTGCTTTTTGCCGCCTTGGGAGTTATTCAGAAAAGGTGTTTCCACTTGGCTTGCAGGGAATTGTCTCCATTAATTTTCAGTTCTTTTGCATTCTTATTGCTGGCATTTACCATTGTCCTGAAAGTGAAAGATAAATTTAGCAACGTTTCTGGGTTCCCAAACCAACTAGAGACCAAGAAGGGGAACTCCAGCCCCTGATAAAGAGAGGAGGACTTGGCATGCCCGCCCTGCGGGGAGAGGAGGGAGGGCAGGGCCGGCGGGGAGTGTCGCTCCAGGCTGCCGGCAGAGCGGAGTCATTCGGGGACGCTGGCTCGCCTCCAAGTTCTCTTTTTTTTTTCTCTTTTCCTTTTTTTTTTAACTCTTCATTTCCTATATTTTTTCCAAGTCTGTAGGGCTCAATTGGTTATTGCTGTAGCTAATGGCATTGAGAGAAGAGAGCACGTGAGTGTGTCTGAGAGCTAAAGGAGAAGCAGGGAAGGGACTGTTTTTGCGCAGGGAGTGGCAGGACCCTCGGGGACTACAGCTTCTTTGTTTTCTTTCGTCTCCAGTGTCAGTGTGGGAAGCTTTAAGCAAAGGTGCCAAGTTTCCCTCCTCACTGACAACAGGTCTGTCTCTGTTTGGAATGAGTTTTAAACAGACTTAAATGCCTCTTACTCCCCTTGCAGAATGTTTTCTAAGGTGTTTGATTTTTTCTCTATCTTTAAAAAAAATTGTGACAGCCTTGAAAAAAGTTTGTAAGACAATAAGAGTTAAGCTAACAAAACAAGTGATCACTTCCAGGACTAGTAAATGTTTGTTCTTAAAAAACATGTAATGGTGTTTTACTGCTTTAGAACAAGGGCTTTGGGTCTCCTATGCTTTTTAGTGATCCTGAACTAGTTAAGTAACACATCAGTCTGCCTAGCTGTCAGGTAGATAGGGTGATGGCTATCCACCTCACAGAGTAGTGGTGAAAGTACTCCAGGTACACATGGAAGCTACTTTAAACAGCCATCGAATAACTCCCAAACCTGTTTGCTAAGAACAATCAGAAACTTCTGCAGTGGGGTGGAACTTCTTCCATGTGCTGTATGACAAGATGAGCTGGTATTTAGGGGTGACCTGAAGGCTGAGAACAGCACTGCAGGCTAGAAGATAACTGATGATCGTGCAAGAGATGCTTGAACAGAACAGTTTATGATCCGCTTTAGAAACTTGCTTGTCCTTGTCTGCTACTGTGCCAAGAAAGTAAAGGCTTTGCTTTTCATGGGTCAAGGAAGGATAGACCTGATCCTTGAGCTTATGTCAAAGCGATACAGAGCCTTCCAAGTATTATTGCATCAAATCCAGCCCAGGTTGATAGGGACTGAGAGCTGGTACTATTTTCCAGCTGTTTTGGTGCTCTGTGTGGAATCCTTCTGATAGTTACAGCCAGATATCAGAGCTTAAATATGTAAAGTAAAAACCATAGTGCAGAGGATGCTAATTCTCCTTTTTAAAACAGAAGAACCAAGATGAAAATGCCAAGACCATCTGCTTTTTGTCCTTTACTCAGTGTACAGCGTTTTTTAGTACTCCTATTAGGACAAAATGTGCTGGAGCAATCCACAGTTTCTTGTGTGGTTTATCGGTACACTACTGGTTAACCTGTCTCAGCCTTGTGAATACTTCATCTTTATTACACTGCAAATCCTGGAACCAGGCAAAAAAAACTTTTGTCACCAAAATGTTCTCTCCACCAGCTTTCAAAGTTCCCATCCCCTGATGTTTCTTTGCATGTTTATGTTTTCCGCTCTAGTCTCTCTCTGAATGTTCTGGAGTTCAACATGAGCATCAGCCACAAAACCCTTGAAGTTTTAATGTTTACCAGAAGGTTATATTTAGTGTCAGTGGGTAGTTGTCAAGTCTGAATACTTTTCCACTAAGTCTCAGATGGATCTCAAAAGCTCTGTTGTGGTCCACAGAGGCAGCACCCCCATTTGTCCCAAGCTGTACTGACCCCGCTGATATAAAATGTTTCACTGACACACTGATTTTAAAAATCCTCTCCACTGAGAAAATTCCTCAGCACAAAATACTTTCAAAAACCCAGGTAAATAATTTACATAACAAAGTTCTCCTTCCTCTTAGCAGGTTTTCAGCACAAAGATCTGTACATTTTCTGGAGCTTCTGGAAACCAGTTAGTCTCTTGATGCATCAGTGGGAGAAAAGGGAGACAGTACAGAGCCTAATAGCAATCTGCAGGCTACAGTCTTAGAGAGCTTTGTCCAGGACCACTATGTTCTGAGAGGCTGTAGAGAGTCCCAGCTTATTGCATTATATTATGTATTTATACGTAGAGAAAAACTGATGGGATTTTGGGCAGAGATCACAAGAATCTCAGTATTGCAGCTCCCCACCAAATCATTGTGATCTCTCAAGCTTTTCACCATCTGCTTTCACACACCATCATGGATGCAGAGAAAGCACAATATAAACCTTCATTTAACTCCATTGAACTGTCCTTCTAAACTAAGCGCTAAGCAGCACATCATAACACAGAAACAGCTTTTCAGTCAGTCATCAAAATTAAATGAGTCTGCACAAATTAGCATCAGCTAAGGAGAAGTGGGCACCAGTCTCAGTCTGGAGTCTTACTTAGTGTCTTGCAGCAAAACTAGCTTGGGGGTCACGTGGCTTAACAGTAGCTCCTCTGTACTATTGCTAAACCAGCTCTGTATGTTGGAGCACAGGAAGAAGATTATTATTATTATTATTATTATCTTTGCTCATAGACGTCAGGTTAGGACTCATCCAAGAGAAAGCGGTCAACACCTTTGTCCATTTCTCACTGGCAGAGTAAGCTTGGCAGCTGTGTGTTCTGCCTGTTAACTTTGCAGTTGTGGAGGATGTATTACTTGGCATCTGTTGTTCTTTTTAGTCTAACCCTTATTCATTAGCTTAATTGAAATAGGTAGAAAATACCAACTGATTTCCATTTCTTTACATTAAATCTCTATAATCACATATTTGAGGGTAACACTAATGAACCTATATGAAAAAAGTTCTTTTTTAGCTTATGTACCATTTTCCCCCCCATCCATTATTATATCTTGTTTCCCTAGGCAGAATTTCTCTGATGGCTTTGTAGCTTGTGTGTATGAAGATGGAGAATTTAGTAATGTATTTGGTATTTGAAAGCAATCTGAGAAAAAAGCAATCAGACTTCACTGTGACAAGTATGACAAGAGCATAATGATTAGGCTGGCCCATGTTCAGGCTGGCAAAGAAGCCTTTATATAAAGTACAAATAATCCATTTTAAATAGGGGTTTGGGATTTCACTTTAAGTTCTAGTAAGTCTGATTTGCTCACACTATGTTAATTCAAAACAAAACAATAAAACACAGCTTCCCTTAAGTTCTGGTTCCAAGATACTATCTGTGTATATAGAAACCAATTAACCAATGTAGAAGCAAGTTTTCCTATCGTTGAAATGAACTTTATCTTCCATTTTAGCACTTGGCAGCTACCAGAAACATAGCTAGTTAGCTAAAAAATCATGGATTAGACTTGGCTGTTTCTTTTAGCTTGTCTCTAGGCATGCAGTGACTCTTGAAGGGGTATATGTGTATGTGTGTAGCAGGTGGGAAGCACTGGTGAAGACCTAAGGCTTTGCAGGAAAAGATTACAAGAGAAGAAACCCAATCTAGGGCCTTCTGTGCCACTCCAGAGCAGTGCAAAGCAGGACTGCAGACAGCTCTAGTATACAGCAGGATGAAATGAGTGGTGCTGGTGCTTCAATCCATCCTCCTGAGCTGCCAGTTGGGCTGCTCTGTATGCCAGAACCGATGGGGAGCTGCACTCCCTCCGAACAGGATACCAGAGGAAATTGGAAAGGCCTTTCCCCAATGCTGATTTCCCAAAGGCGAAAGGACCGACTAAATGAATTTGTCCCTCTGCATGATGCACCTCCTGAGTTTGATTTCTTGTGTTAATAGTTCAAAACAGCTCACAGGCTCTGCGTGCTTCCCTCAGTCTTATTAGCATACACCCAGATTATCCACAGCTGCAAGGTCTCTCTAGGCTGTTGTTCACTTAAGTGCCTTCCACCTCCTTACTTTGCTGAATGCATTAAAATATTTTCTCTAAGGTTTTTTTCTGAGATGGGCCCAAATGTGGCTTCTGGACAGATTCAAATACCAGCCTCATGAAACAGTTGCTTTCCAGCCTGAGGCATAAGCCTTCTTTCTCAGTGTTAAGAAATTCAGCAGCCTGCTACCTTTTTTCTGCAAACTGATAATCTTAAGTCTTTTAATAAGCCTATATTTTTAAAGACTATACCGATTTTCAAAGCATTATTTGTGTTTTCTCTGAAAGAGCTTTGCAACTCCTTTCTTACTTCCTCTAAGAGAATTTAAACACAAAAACATTCAGTAGAAAACATAGAACTACTTCCCTTAAAGCCTTGCCTGAGTCCTCACCCTACAATGCAATTCCCAAGACTGAAGTTCTTATTTCAAACTATTGATTCTTCTAAGCCTGGATCAAACAATCTATGTTTATTGAAGATAAAAAGCAATATATATGCTATAAGTTTCTTAAAGTCCTTGAAATAAACACAGGGCATAAACTTCTTAAAGAGTAAGCAAATTTTAAAACTTATATGTCTCAAAAGATGCTGAAGTCAGGAAGAAAAGTAGAACTACTCCTACTCACTCCTTTTACATGAATGCTTCAGGATTTAATAATAGGATTCAGTTAATACAGCTGCAAAAGAGCTAGGGTTAAATTGGTTGCGTGGAGAATCAAATTGACTGACATCAGTATTTACCCCACACTTGATTAATATTAGCTACTAGGGAGAACTACCTCTCCTGATGGTTATAGAGGTTTTTGTGTGAAAAGTTTCCCTTTAGTTCCTTTTCCTCCTTTTTCTCCTTTTCCTCCCCGTCTTTATGGAGATATTAATCATGCAGAAGTCACAGAAATGAAGTTTCTGGTAGTAACAGAATTTAGGTATTGTAGGTAAAAAGCATTTAAAGTAAAGCTCTACTTAGCATTGTTATAACTATGTGTCTAATGGAAAATCGGAAACATCACAGACTTTTGTTTCCACAAACCATTTTTCTTTTAGCATGGAAGTGGGACTTGGGTCCAGTGTAATGAAACCTATTGGAAACCTATGAAACCTATGGATGACCCTCCAGTTGTTTTCCTCATCCTAGGCACTGGTAGCAGCACTTTTCTTCTCAGTGGCAAGACCTAGGTCTTCCTAATAGTTTGGAGTAAACCAGCAGGCAAACTTTTTAGTGAATGGACAGTTGCAATTGATAGCTGTGTTTGTATTAGAAATTAATCACAGCCCTATGTACAAGCGTGTTCAGAGTGATCTGCAGAAGACTCTTCTGCAGTAGCACTTCTCTGCAGGACACTGGAAAGTGTATGTGACAGAAGTTTTGCATAAACAATCTTCTGGCAAACTGGAATTCTTTATGAAACAAACTCACAATTGGGTTCCATCTGAAAAGAAGGCACCTTTAATCGTTTAAAATACAACTGTTCCATTGTGTTATTGTCTGGCTGAACATGGTTATGGCACGTCCAAGAGCAGAAACCTGGAACTTGTTTATATTGGACATGTGGTTTCTAGTTCTGTTTTATAAGTTAAGCATGTTCCAACTTCCCCCCACCCCCTTCCAATCTTGGATCAGCTGTCTGGAAGTCGGTGCTGACAGAGCCAAAAAAATACTCTGCTGTTCAATTGCAGGACAACTTTTGAAGGGTCCTTTCTGTAGAATTTCTATAGGTATACTTTTTTCCCCTTTGTTACCCACTTGGCTTTTGTGAGGTAGATTTGCATGGGCAGTGAGATCATTATCTTGCTGTGTTCAGTTTAACAATAGCTAGACAATGTGGGTTATTTAAGTGCAGGCACTGAAGTCAGACACACATATCCTGTATTTTTCAGGTCTTGCAGATTCAGCAGATCTTACAGGGCCTCCACTTAATATAAAAGAAAAATTTTTAAAAGTTCAGAGTGCCACTGTTGTGGTTACTTGTAGAAAAACGACCTCAGAAGCTTTTTTGCAGCCCTAACATAAAAAGCACTTACTAACCAGGAACTTGGCACAAGTCAAACGGTATTAAAGTAAGCATATCCTGAAATGACCTCTAGTGCAAGGAAAAGATTTGCTGTAATCACTTACAGTCCTTTTGTAGTGCTCTCAGGAAATACAGGCAAAATATTGGTGACTGGGTATCTGCTGATGTTGCAGTCAACGGATCAATAAGCTATCTTAGATTCATTGCACACTATATTTCTACCAGACCACTCTGTACTACTGGTTGTAAGTTCTAGGAGTTTTTGGAATAGAGGCTCCTGAAAAAGTCATATGAAACAACACAGTGTTGCCACCGCATGTTTTGCATCTTTCCATCTGCCTTGGTCCTGCAGCCAGCTAGAATATCCCTGGACAATAAATACCCAAGCAAAATAGGCATGCTCGTTATGTCCTTACTGCCTTCAACAGTAGCTTTTAAAACTGGTAGAGGAGAGCAGCAGAAATGCTAACTCTTCCAGAGTAACACCAGGTGAGGTACAGCAGCCAGAAGGGCTGTAGTGAGCTTTTTTAAGTAAACAGCTGTCAGTATTTCCACTAGAGGAACTTAGAATGGAGCCAGCTGAGAAGGATTAGGACATCTTCAGATGTTTCCTGCAAGGCTTTTGGTGAAATGATGAGCTGTTTGTTAATAGATTGGAGAAATATTTATTTTGCAGTTTTGGGGGAAATAAATGAAATTACATTGGTACAAATTTACATACTAGACTGAGACTTTAAGGACTTTTTTTAGATTCTTGCAAAACCCCACAGCTGCATAGAGGGCTTTTCTACCTTCTCCTGGTAATGTAGGCCTTATCCTGCTATAACCAATAGAACAGAGATGCTGCTAAAACCTCACCAAACCACAGACTAATTTTTGTTATTTACATGTAGGGGCTTACTGAATTTAAATTTGTAATCTCTTTTTAATGCCAGCAGGACTGCAGATGAGCATTAATACATGAGCGCCGTGGCAGTTTTTTTGATTGTTCTGGTGATTGATATATTTTCCAAGACCTATGTGAATTGTATACAGCTTTCTTACGCATGTGAATCTCTTCATAGACCACTGAAAGCCCCTCATAGTCAAGGGAAACTTCCATTTGGTGTATATATGTCTATACAAGCAGTGCCAATAGAATGTTTAGCCTTACTGTATAATAAATCCATGGTGAATTTGTAAATATGTCTTCTAAATTCTCCTAACATGGCCAAAACAAAACTGAATTTCTTAGATACCCCAAAGGATTATTTTCAGACAGTATCCTCATTGATACATTTTTCCCCTTTGTGCAAAGATATACCACATTTACAGCTTGTATTTCCCCCAGCTTTCATCATTGAAAACTACTGAATTCTTCTCACTAGCATTTTAGAATTTTTCGGAGTGGCAACACTTGGAACCAAATTCTAGCTTAAATAGAATTGTATGAACAAATACAGAGCAAGCAGAAAAACAAATGCTTTGGCATTTATAGGTGCCCCTACATAGTGTTGCTAGCATAAACAGACCTATAAGAAATGTATTTTAAAGCCTTTTTTTTTTTTCCCAAATGACAGAGATGATGTTGAATTTGGTCACAGGACAAAGTAATTCTAATTACTGATTACTAATTTTAATAGATGCTAGGTGTGAATTTAATAGAATCATAATCAGTTTTACTTCAAGCTGTATGATAGGAGGTAAGACTATCTCTAGCTAATCACCTACCCTTTGTCTTGAAAAACCCCACCCTCAGTATCCCTAATAAGGAAACATTTATGGGGCTTTTTACACATAGTATCTTGTATTGCATTTGGAAAGAAACCTCTTCCTAGCCCACCACCTGCAAATATAATATGCATATATATAGCATTGCATTGATAATACATATAAAAGTGGTTTTGCACAGTTAAATACAACTTTTAGTGAACCTGAACTGTGATTCTACTGCTCCTCCGTGGGTTGCTGAGGCTTTGAAGCAGGAATAGCTGTTGCAGCTTGGTAGATTAACTCAGCATTGCTCAAATAGTGGAACCTGGAGGGAGAATTCTCTCTCTGCCCACAACCTCCAGTTCTTCACTATTCTGCAGAATCCCTTACACTGTTGCTAAGGTAAGTTTTCAAATGACTGTCAGACTTTGTGGAGGGTCTGAAAGAGTAACTTTAAGAGGAGGCTAGCCAAATATTGTGGGAACACAATGTTACTCATCATTCATTCTGGTACTCCACAGCTTTCTTAACATCTCATCTGCAAATGAGTTATTGTACAAAATTGAGGTAATTACCATGCTGAAAGACCTCCACCATTTTCCCACATTTTCCTTCAGCTTGAGTGAGTTTTGTTGTGTTGGTATCTCCTTTCGGTCTGCAGGACAGTATCACTAAGGGCACCATCTTGCTGACCAAATCAGACATAATTTTAGCCAGCATCTGTTGGAGCTTGGAGTGCAAATTTAGCAATCTAACTTCTGGGCAGCCTTTTTAATTAATAAGTGTCATTGGTAGTTTTCAGAGGATGAGGTGGTCAGGCAGATTACAACCTTATCTTTGCTGTGCTCACTGAAGTAAGCAAATACTGTGCAACAGCTGGCACAAATGTTTTACCATGAACCTTGTCCCAGACTTCTCTAAGTGGGACATGTACAGATGAAACGAGTTTAGGAAAATGACTGTCAGATACCTTATACTAAAGTGATAATTTACAAAGCTCTTACTATATACTGCAGAGACAAGACTATAATGAGAAACAGGTTTTAAACACTGCTTGTCAAAGTACAGATGTTCAGCACCAGCATCTTCTAAACAAAGTTTCAGTTAGTCCCCAAAGGGGTGTTCTTTAAAAAAAAGAAAAAAATAAAAAAAGACAACCGAAAGAACAGAACATTTTGTGATTCTGTTTCTTACCCTAACTGCAGTATTTGGAATTGACTGATGTTTCCACTAAGAAGTGTGGACTAAGCAAACACAGCTTTCCCCTTCAAGCATAAACTCTCACCTGACTCATACCAAAAGGGCATACATGGGGAAGTGCTACATGATTTTAGAAATTTTTTGCTAACATGGCTTACTGGTGAAAAGTCATATAGAACTCATCTGTTTTCTCTGCATTTCTGAATGTGATTTTTCTGAGCAGTATGGCCTCTGGAGAAAACAATATCACTGACCTTATAGTCAACAAAACCAAAATCGTCTCTGTGACGACACACTATTATAAACCTACATCTTTCACTTGATATTTCCTTTTCGCTATCATTGAAAATTTGTTTAATAGGCTGCTGTTAATTCCTTGAGGTTTTAGGACTCTGTAATATGAAAAAATCCTAGTTCTTCCCTTTCACTGTGTTTGATAGATAGCAAGGAGATGAGTACTTTCCCTCCTCTCAGTCTAACACCAAAGCTCTCAGTGAAAAAAAGAATCCTGAGTGGTATTCTTACAGATTGTTAACAGGAACATAATTTAATTTCTACATGCAATAGACTGCTCTCTCTTGAATGTACAAATCACTAGATTGATTTTTGTCACTAAGGCAAAACTTCCTGAAATTTATTTTTTGTCATCAAGAATGTAAGTTACAAAAAATTTCTGAGAGAATGTTATCTGGCTGGTGCTTTTCTTTTGTAATGAATTCTTGAAAAAGCAGCGATACTTTCTGGGGTTATGTCATCAGTTGGTGCTGCTAAGGTTAGCATATGCAGGTGAATTACAGACTAATTCGTTTGGAAAAACATTCCATACCTGTGCAGAGCTTCTGTGCAAATGTTTGCTTAAAGCTTCTTTCCCAGAGCCAGCTCTGGTCCTGTGTGTAGAGTACCCCTGAAAAAATCCAAGTTACATTTCTGTTTTATATGTATACACTGTCAATTGGATATGATCACTGTTTGCAGGAGACTCAAACTTGTGTGGTATAAGCTACATATTTCTGATGTTGGCATGCAAATTGCTGTCTGAGATGTTTAGAAGAATTTCTTACAGAAAGGCAAGGAGCTGATGTAATTGCTGTGCTTCATAGTTTTGCTTCTTTGAATGCTGTGGAGGAATTGAGTTCCAGTCTCATTTGCAAAGAAATCCAAATTATCACATAATTGTTTCCTCAGCCAAGTGGTTCTAAGGATGCTGTACCATTCTCATCTGTGCAATGCAAAGTCTGTGGTTTTCCCTTTATGAAGAAGTGACTGTGCTGGCACATTCTTCATTTGAGTACATTTGCTGTGGTTTCACAGACAAACACAGTAAGAACAACAGTAACTTTCACTGCACAGCTGTTTCTCACTTGGAAATCAGACCACCTTTGAATTTTTTAATACCTAATTTTTAAAAAATATAAAAACAGTCCTGAGTTCCTAGGTCAAGCTTGTGCTTGACTCTTCTGATTATAAAATACAGCTCCTTACCATCTCTACAAAACTCCAATGACACAGCAGTAGTCAGTGAATAACTAAGCCTTCAGCTTCTGTGTTACTTTCTGTGTGGACATCTTTGTATTCAGTTCCTTCTCCCCTGTGTTAATGCATGGGAATAAGCCCTAGCTGCCTCACATAGAGTGGTGAATTTGTTCTCCTAACAGCATTTACAGCCTTGAGTAGTAGAACAAAGGGTGAATCCCCGAGAAGGTGATTTACAAATGGGCATCGATGAGCATACAGACAGCTTGACAGTGCTGAGATTATTTATTGTTCTGAAAAAAAGGCTAAACATGTGTAGGCTTGTGCAGTGTAATGATATATCATTTTTGCTAAGACTTAAGTTTTTCTCTTATTTGCCCATTATTCACAAATCCTAAAATTGAGCTGTAAAAACTTATTTTCAAAAGAAAGTAGAAACGAGTTCCAACCAATTGGCTGAAAATCAAGTTCAAAGTACTTTGTGCATCACGTCTTTTGGTAGGAATAATAAGCTGTCCCATTTGGCACTGTCAAGCCGCAACAGCAATAATTGGATCATCTCAATTCCTCAAAGCTAAGTCAGGATACAGCAGCACAACTCATGAAGTTGCAATTCTTGTTTTCTTTGGGTTTATTCACAGTCTGTCTGTTGTAACAGAACCTCCTGATTACCCAAGTTTATGAACCTTGCAGTTCTGCATATTGCAATTCCTGAATCCCAGCCCAAGACCCGTGGCTGCCAGAGTTGTGCTTAGCAGGAGCTAGGAATATGGACAAGAAATCAGGTTCAAATAATTTTGTGATTCTCAGATTTAGGACTGGATTTACCAAGAGTCCAAATGGAAGTAAGAACAGCAGGAAACTTCTGTGATCTTTTTCAAAGTAAAAATTATATCCTGATCGTAGGGTTTTGGAGCTAGCCTGCAGACTTACATGATACTGGTATCTTTTAGAATTTCATTGTAATGGTGCAATTCCTTTAATATTCCATAGAATTTCCCTGTCCCAAGACTCTTCTCCTGAAAAAAATTTGGCCACAGTAAGATCCTGTATTTTTGAGTATTTCATTAGCCCCTGTGCTTCAGGCATGTCGAGTGTGGCCAGTTAATTTCCTGCAAGCACAAGGAACAGGTGCTCCACCTCAAAAAGCCAGAACGGCAGTGGGTTTCCTCTCCTCACCGAGAAGAGCAGGTCTGTTAGACAATAGACCTGCACACTTAAATAAACAAGTGTAGCAGAGCAGCAGTAAATGTGCGGGAGGCACTAGGAGTTCGTGTTTTGGAAAGTAATAAGGATCTTTCTACTACAACTTGTCTACATTTACAGCTACTGAATTTTTACCTGACGTGTAGGAACCCATAGAATTAAGAATCTTTGCTAAAGAATCATTGATCTCTCACCCAGTGAAATGGTTTACATGTCAATAAGGTTTTAAAATACTTAACAGAGAAAATGGTGGCTGCTGGGCCGCCCTTCTGGCATGATTCATACATATAAACCACATTCTGCTATGAGATGTAACTGGGTTTAACAGAGTTTTAACACTTTACAGAGTGCTCTGTAAAAGCAAGCAATGAAGACATGGGTGCAGCATGCAAGGGAAGAGAGAGTTGCTAAAGGGGCCATGATGTATATATGTATATTTTTGTAAATTTTAAAGTAGTATAGATGTTCCTTTCAATACTACTTTAAAAAAGAAAAGTAGCAAAAGTAGTATTTGCTCATGACAAAGGGAATCAAGTTGACTTCTCTATGTGAGTCCCTGATAAAATAGTTTTTTGAAAACACCTCTCTATTTTTGAGTTATATAACTCAAGATGCCTTTGACAAAGCTGTCTTTGAAATATGTCTTTGCTCTACGTAAGATTTTAGCTTTTCAGTTATGTTTCACATCCAGAGTCATACTCAGATAATTGGCTCGTGACTCGTATCCTCCACAATCCAGCAAATACTCCATTCATTCAATTCCAGCACTGGCCATGGCCTTTCTCCTACGCCATGACCCCACACGTCAGGCACAGCTGGTGGGGGCAGACTCCCTCGTGACCCTGTACCAGCTGTCCTCAAAATCAGCATCAAATGGGGGGGTCACAGCAGCTGAGCTGTGCTTAGGCTGTGTTACACCATGGGTGTTAATGGGATAAGTGTTGAAAACCTTCTCTTATATATTTTCTGATTCAATATGAGAATGAGGCCTGGATGGGTATGTACTTAAAAACACTTAGAGTTTAAAGTATTAACATATAGAAAAGACTGAAAAAAGCTGAAACCAGAAAGGAGCACATGACTGTGATTCTGGATCATCCGGCATCAACTGGTGCTCTTTTTTCTTTTTCATACAAATGTAGTTGAAGGAGACTGCCAGAAGATGCAAAATAAACAGGGAAGGTATTTACAGAATAGGACATATAAATGAGACTTGCAAGAGTTGAATGTTGGGTTGCAAATACTGTCTTTTCTAAAAAGCTGACCTGTTTTAAAAGTGGGCACTTTAGAATGTAAGTACAACTGTTACAATATAATATAATTCCTTTATTGAAAACAAAAAACCTGAAGCCTGGTGTAAACAGGCAGAGTGGTGTAATAATCTGGGCAGAAGATTTTGAGGTGTATGCAATGCTTTTATGCATACCTTGAATGGTAGCTGTCTTGTGTCAAGCAACAGATTTAGTGTTTGATTATCAGCCCATAAAACTACTTTCCAGAGCTGCCTGTTCCCTGAAGCTGGATGCTCAATATGGCCGCTGGCAGATGCTGCTCATAAACTACTTCAACACCACCTTGTTCTCTGGCAAACAATCCACTCAGAATGAGAATAAAATAACAGGAAATCCCACTCTCTCTCTCTTCCATGCAATTGCAATAAACTCTCAGTATCAGAGTTTTCATTTAGCTTTACAGCTATAGCTGTGCTTATAAATGCTGAAGTCCCATGTTTCATGCATGCTGTGTTACTGTGATGTTGTTGATTGAACAGTTCAAAAGTTCACAAGGAGACATTTCACAATTACAGCCAAAGACAACTTTACTAACTTCTGTTTGCTTGGCTTCTAGCAAAATGAAAACTCATCCTGTCCCCAAATCCTGGGAGCTGCTGTGTACATAAAATGTCATAACTTACCCGCAAGGTCTATTCCTGCCAAAATATGTGCACTTCAGTTGGAGGCAGATGACATTCAACATCTTCCAGAATTCAGATAAATAAAGTGCAGGTCTCAGATTAAATGAATAATCCTTTAGTCTGTTGTTTTGCATAGCAGGACAACCTTTCATTAATTTGATAAGCTTTGCTTTTACAAGCATTCTCCTGTTTTTAGTAGAATAGAATAATAAAAAAATCATTGATATGTCAACAGAGAAAAGACTGATTCGTGAGGTCATATCATTCCTTCTTTGCAGCTATTCATGCAAGTGCTGAGCAGAGCTCATGGAGCCAAAGTTTCCCAATTTCAGCATGAATTCACCCGCAGTTCACACCAGATTAATATAATTTGTCATTACCTATTTAATTGCTCTCCCACCTAAAACATTTCCATTGTCTAACCAGAGATCATGAACATTACCATGCAAATTTTTTTTGAAAGTCACCAAAAATAAAAATTTGTGAGGTAGACTTTCTTTGAAAGCCGTTTAAACCACTGCAGAGGTTGTTTCTGTGGTCATCATGCAGACAGGGATGATTTATGAAGTTTCAGTTTGATTTCAAACATTGTTGCAATATAAGCATTTTCAGATTCAAATTTTTAGGTTTGATCTAATTTTTAAGTTTCTGTCTCCCAGAGTAATCAGAACTCAGATAAATAAGAATTTCAAACCATCTAAGTAAGCTAACAGAATTTTCCAAGAAGGACTAGATAACAGCATTTTTGTATAGAGAAGACCCTTCCATTTTTAGACAAGCAAGGAACCTGTGCCCTACACTGAGAGCTGAGGAAAGAAAGGTCATCACACTGATCAAAAAAGTACATATACCACACACATAATTTGTCTATGCAATGACCACACCACTGAGAATGAATGGCTTGAGAGCCTGTGAGGTCTGTTGGCACATAGTCCTGGGCTTCACAAAGAAATTCTCAGATGGAAGGAGAGGCTGAAGTGTCCTATACTGAGAGTGTAATCTTTTTTTTTTCATTGTAAAGGGTAGGCTGAAGAAGGATGGGATGCCAAGGAGTGTCATACTCTAGAGCTCCCATGGAGCTGCTAACAGTCAGATATCTGATCTGGAGCTGTTCTGCGTTTGCAGAGTGGGCTGGGTAGCAGACTGAGCAATTCTGAGGTAGCACAGGGAAGATCCAGACAGGAGTCTGTAAAGGAAACCTTGGGTTTCTGTTGGTACCTTAACTGCACCTTTCCTGTAGATACATTTGGATCTGTTGTTTCCGCTATCGGTAAGACTTCTTTCCCTCCTGGAGGAGGAAGAATCGAGTCTGGGGAGTTTATGTTCTTGGCTTCAGTTTCTGTCTGCATAACTTTTTCATTAATCACCTTGTTTGCTCTAACAGAGGGTGAGTGGTGCAGCTGAAATCAGCTTGTAGCAGACAACAGATCAGCATTGCTAGCATGCTGCAACAGGACTAACACGACACTGCAGGTGACTGAACCAGGCCTCAGTCCAGCACATGTGTTCATCAAGGGCCACATTATTACTTTCAAGTTTTAACTGGACTCATTCAATAAAAACAGTGCTTATAATAATACACATTTGGAGAGCTCTTCTCTAGTCACTTGCCACTTTAAAAGGTTTGAATTGGTTCATCTACATGACAGAAAAAGAACAAAATCCCACAGAGCTTCATCGATGTTAGTCTGTTGTAAGAGGCCAGACTTTTCTGACCTATGCTGAAGCCACGATCTTTGTATGTAAGGAATGAAGAAAGTCCCTTAAACAACAAATTTTTGGCTCAAGGCAAGAATCCTGGGCCGAAATTCCTGTGCTAGAGTGATGCAATAGGTCAGATTTGCTGATTAGCACATAGATTTTTTTAGTTTTTCAACTCCAGTATTCTTTTCAAATATATTTATTTAATAGTGTATTGACCAATGGAAAAGGAAGAAAACTCCCCATCTTTTGTCATTCAGAAATACCTAGGTGTGTTCAGAGGCTCTTTTACAGTGATTTTTTTATTTTCTAATCACAATAGATGTTTAAATAATCATCCTTCTTTATTACATTCATAGATCTCAGTAGACGAAATCAGAGAAATACAGTAATTAAAGGGCTATACTAAGCTTCAGAGTTCCCTTTGCAGGGTGTGGTGCTTCAGTGTGGTTTGCAAATGACACATAGCTAAGATACATCTCCTCTCCCCAGAATTCATCACTTCATCATTTCAGCATAACACAATTTAATTATCTGGCATTTAAGTGCAAAGTCAAAGGGTCAGCTATTGATCTCCATTCATGGAACAAGCCACAGGAGAGACAAAATCAAGTGGAAGTTGCTGCTCTTTTAAATTAGTGGATTTCAGCTATTTTATTTAGCACTGGTCTAGGATTTAATGCCTCAGAGATAAGTAGACCCAGTAAGAGTTTTAGGTTTAGTGAACAGAAATTATGTACAACAATCGCAGGTACTTAACTTTGACAGAAAGCCCAACATTTAGTTTGCATTATTGTAGAGCACAAACGCTCTGTCACTGAGGCCTTTGCATTTCATTTTTTAAGTTAGGCCTGTCATTGACATTGAGTAAAAGAGTTCTGTTTACCCATACGTTACAGTAAGAAGGTAAAAAAATGCTGCTTTTATAATAGGATATGTCCAAAGTCCACATAAACAAAGGCATTGCAGTTAATGGAAGCACGATCGATAGGAGATATTCCTGTGGGGCAGACAGGGACCGTTCCAGTCTGCACACTCACCGAGATATGGAAGTTGTCCCTGCTAGTTGGGTATGTTTCCAGCCTCATGGGGATCCTAATGGCTCAGATGTCTCTCTTTTCTTAGATGAGAGGTCTCCAGTTTGGTCCTATGTCAGAACTTTTGAGAAAGAGAGTGAAATAGTGAACTTTAAACTTGAGAGTTAAAACAGAATCCACAAACAGTATTAGGTAACAATGGTGAATCCATATAGAACTATATAGAAGGAGAGTAATCCCTCATTTTTGAAATTGCATGCATTGCAAAGACCATCTCGTTGTGTAAATTACCATTTTCCTGGATGAAGGACTCCTACCTTTGGAGGAGATAGCTGGAATTTTGATTGCTCACAGCTTTACAGACTAAGAGGTATTGCTCTACTGATATTGCATTTAAAGTGTCCATGCTATCAGTGCAGTCACATAGCAAAACTACAGCAAATATCACAGAAAAGGGTCAAGAGAAATACTGTTTATCTCAATTTTGACAAGGCCTTCTAGAAGATATAGCAGTAAAGCAGTTGCTGCCACAAAGTTTTTCTAGCCGTGAAAAGAAATCTACCTGTCCTGTGAGATGTGGGGAGCATCCTTCACTCTCATTATACTTCTGTGAGGAGAAAACACACATGTGCTTCTCCTCCTTATCTAACATGTCTAACCTGAGCACCCAGAGTATCCATGAGCAAATTTACATCCAAGAGTACCTGCTGTTACTGCATTTCTATCTGATCAGTAACTCCCTGAGAAACACCTTGCTAAGAATTTGGAACTGTTTTTGCTATATTTCAGTACTTTAGATACCAACAAGAATATTACTTCTTTCCTTCTTTATTGTGGCTCCTAGCAGTTTTGTGATGGGAAGCTGGGGAGGGCAGCAAAACCAAAGATGCCCTTATCACCCTTTACTAAATGACCTCCAGTCATTTTGCTGGTAGTTGCAGATAGTTTGTGACCCTTGGTTAAAAGAGTGATGAGGAATCCCTAAGCCATAGGAGTGTTTTAGACATTACACATTTCTGTTCCCTCACTCCCCCTTTCTCAGCCTTCAGTTTCAGAGTTGCCCTTCTGCTGGCTTTTCTATTCCTCTGGATTCTTCTGATGCATCAAATCAAGTCATCAGATGCACACATTCATACCTAAGTGATGAGTGGGTGACCAGGTTAATTAATTATCCAGAAAGTTTTGGAAGTGCCTTTGGTTCAATGCGTTATTCAGCTAATTCAGCTTCTTTGCTGAAGTAGCTTTAAATTTTCCCATTACTTCCAAAGAGAGGATGATTTTAAAGATTTGTGCCTATATATCTAGGCCCCATAATAAAAGGAAGGAATCTTGAAGGCTAAACTCACCTTAGTGATTTTATATCTGGTTGCGCTTCAAGAGAAAAACTCTTTTAACATTTTTAACACACCTGCACCCACTCATCCACCCACCCACCACAGCTGCTTTGATGTAGTCTGTATAATTGACTGCAGAACTTCACAGACCCCTGGCCTAGTGCTGCTGATTTTTTGTAGTTTCAAAAGAAAAAGGAACACACAAGACAGGGCGGGGTTGTGTAAGGAAGAGATAAAGCATGAACTCCTCTGAAACCAGGAAGTCACAAACTGTATGGGAGAAAGCCCAATATTGGCTTTGACAAGCAGTATGTATCTGAGTACAGGGGTACAGTAAAACAAGTAGCATCTCAATGCTCAGGTCTACAGATAGGAATTTCAAACCGGAAATCCTGAAGGGATTTTAATGGCTTTTTTATGATCTTCAGGCGATGGGAAAGAATTTATTTTTCAATTGCCCAGCAGGATTACCTGTGTTTTGGAGTACTCACTAGCAGAGAACAACAGTGTGAACATAACTAAAGACAAGAAAACCAAACAAAATTCACTATATGTATATCACTATATATCACTGTATATAGTTATACTATATCAGTGCAGAGAAGATCATAGAAATAAATGTTTGGAAAATATGCTTGATCTTTCTAGCATGGGCTTGGGGTTGGTTGGTTGTTTCTTTGCCATGGCAATGCATAGCACATTAGTGCATCTTTGTGCTCTTTGAACAGAGAACTCAAAACAGACCCAATGTTTTGAAGGGCTGCATCACTTACCACCAGTTTGCAAAATGACTCCTGAGGACAAAAGTACAAGGAAGTGAAAGCAGCTTAGCATAGCTCTGGAAAATGTTTCTTGTACTTAACATGCTGTAGGGAATCACCCAAGGCTCTTTGGGTTGTGCTTAATGCCACAGGGCATATTCTCAGTCATATTTTCGGCACAGATCTAAAATCTATTCCAAGATTTCTCTGTGAAGTGTAGGGTAGACTTTCATGGTCCTTACCCTTGGCTGTCTTTGGAATTCCCTTGTGCTTATAAACACAGGGAGTTTAGTGGAAGTTGAAAACACAAATGAAATTGTTCCTGTCGAAGATCAGATCTCCAGTTAGTCACTTAATAAAAATGTTAGGCATTTAATCTTCATGGGTAGAAAGCTGCCAAGAAATGTTAATAAACACTGTTAAAAACTTTGCATTTCTTTAATAGCAAGAACTATAGAAACGACATTTTTTTGGTGAACAGTTTTTCACTGACAAGTAGTCAGTGAATTATTTAGACTGACTTCTTTTATTTCAGAAAAATTGTGTTAGTGTGTTTCATTTATTAATTTCAGATTAACATCATCCTTGTCTTACAAACTGTCCCCAAAGCTAAAGGAACTTAAATGGTATTACAAAAAAAAAAAAATACCAAAAGAAGTAAAACATTTTGGTCAACTAAAAATAAAATTACTATGGACTTCATTGTTTGTTGAATTCTTCTGCAATTCAATGGTTTTTTAAAAATTTTTCAACTGAGCAGGAAAAACTCCGTTGTCTGCATAGCTCTAGCCTTTATTTCCCTCTTCCATTCAAAACCTTAGCAAAGGGTATAACAATAGTTCTTTTTATTAAATCTGTGGCCATTTCATTTTAAAGCCAATTTGCTGTAAGATTTATTTTCCAGATCCTGGAACATAACTTCTAGCTACTTACTGGTTGTTTGTGTGAAGTGGTCTGGAACTAGGTTTCAGCTGGGAATGGAACACAGAGCTTCATTTAGTGAACACACAGTGGTGTGCAGCAGAGATGAGCAAGAACTAAACAGGAGTCAATCAGGAGTTAAAATGGCAGGCAGAAAATGACTTGGTAAAGCTAGCAGGGTCAAATTTCAGATTCTTAATTCACTGTGTAAGAGTGCAGGATAAAAACCATGTATTTTAAAAATGTTAAGCTATAGATACTCAGAGCAGTTCAGCTTGGACATTCTTGTTTGAAAAGAGATTCAGTAAAGCCATGGAATGAATATTTTAGACAATAGAAAGGTTATGTGATGGAGGGTCCTGAGGTGAAAAAAAAAGCTGGAATAGGCTTGAATGATTCTACTTTGACAAAAGAGAAGGAAGTGTGGTTGATAAAAATACAGTTAAGTAGTTAAAATTATTATAAACTGAGTTTTAAGACATTATTGAACAAGTTTGAAATAAAAGCCTAGAATATAACTGATAGCATGTAATCTGTTTTAAAAAAAAAAAGATTGTTTCCTTTACAGAGTAAGTGAATGTTAATATTTTAAAGAGGACCAGATATCTGCATGGAACACACCAAATGAGCTATTTTGGTTCTCAGACAGACCTGTCTGTGGTTAAGGCTAGGGAGGAATTTTTCTCTGGCATTGTAGCCGTTATCATTATAGTATCTGACTGTGTGTGCTCGTCATTTGCTATTTGAGTTGTTCTAGTTACTGTGGTTATAACAGATAAATCACAGGGTGTAATCTGTGCTCCCAGATGGAGTCAAACACTTCCAGGGCAAACAGTAACACACAGTGACTTCAAATGTAAACTTGCCACTTGGAAATTCCCTCTTAAAGAAACATTCACACGTGTCTAAATAATTCAGTGAAAATGTTAAGGTACAGAAAATAAACCAAGGATTTCAATAATGGACATTATGGTAGCTGTTACGGCTCCTGCTCAGTAGTAGTTTCCTATGCACACAGGAAACATAAGATCCAATAATTTATAAATTACTGGATTTGTTAAGATCAAAATAAAGATACGTACACTTTAAAGTGAATGAACCTTGTAGATGCCTGGGTTTGTGCCTGCTGGAATTCTGAGAACTCCAGTTCCTAAAAAAAGGTCACATGACAGATAATGGAATTAGCAGGAATTTGCATGCTTCTGTCTGCAGGTCCTAATGCAACCTAGCTGCTGTTGCTGTGTGTCCTAGGAGCATGGGGACTGTTCAATGCCAGTGTCCAGTAACATGGGAATCCTAACTGGAGCTTTTCTTGGATTTGGACATTCATATTGCACTCCCACACTGGGTTTCCGGTGTCTAGTGACAGTCTAATTCACCCTATAACTTTTCTTTTCACTGAGAACATTACTAAAACATCCTCTCTTCTCTGGAACTAGTGAAGCTTAATATTGCTGAATTTGCTGCCTCTGTTAGATGCACGTGAAGGCAGCCCACATACTCAAAAGCTGTTGGACAGACACAAAAGCAGATGCAAAAAACCCAATTGCATTTGGCTTATTTGGTTATGAAGGATGACCCCCAAAATCATTAATTTGGAACTAAGTGGTTTCATTTCATAGGAATTTGAAAATGTGAGGCTTTGGAATTTTTTGATCCCTTTTGATATCTACTTGATAAAGAAACCACCATTTGCCTAACATTAAAGCATTATTCTCTCATGCACTGAAGTTAAGGATTTGTTGTTTCGTAATGCAAAAGAGCTTTTTTATAAACAAGAGAATATCAGAAATTAAAATATTTATAAATATGTATCAGTACTATTGAAGGATGACCTTTCCTCCTTTT